>JAVTVY010001164.1:0-36695 GCA_036873755.1 Hanleya hanleyi
GCATCTGATATACCTCGATGGGGAAAATGTCCCATATTTTGTGTCAAGATACGTACAGGTGTTAGCAATAAATCAATAAATGTATACCTATCCTAAAGACCGAGACTGTGTGGACAACCGAAATTACATGTCAAATGCATGTAAAGATACATAAGGGCGGGAGGTATAAGACATCATGTTTTTAATAACATGTTATATAAGTTACCTGTAAATAATTGGGATTAAAATTACAAATTTCGCAGTCTCGTTCTATTCTTGGTGTTATGCGATCGCTTGACAGTACATGAAAAGATAGCATCCAAAGTTTCGAAAAATGCTAGTGGATCTGTATATTATAACCCTATCGATTTGTAATATTTGTATGAGGAATCTTCAGGAGGCTGGCCTCAAGCTATCTATCAGTGTTTCTATATGTATTTGCAAATGCAACCAGACCCGACACTGATTTCATGTGACACTGTCCCTACCGCTAGTTTGAAAAATAAGTTAATGAGAACAGTGAACAGGAATGCAACAGAACATGCGTTGTGTACTCGCCAGTTGTTTCCCATCATATATCTCTATATCTCCTATAGTACACACAATCAGTGATACAGACGCCGCGATCATCACGTATGGTGGATAGAAGTCCATGAAAAAGTCTCCAAGTGACAGTTTCACAACGTATATAGATCCAAACCTATTAAAGTAATGGTCAAAACACTAAAATTGATCGGTACCCAAGCGGTCATGGCTGTGTGTTTACATTCTGGCAGACGACATACGGAGCGCACGTGACTGGTGACGTATATATGAAACGTCATAACTGTCAGGTCAGATTAATAGAGGTCACCGGTGCATAGAGTGCTTTGTTATGGTATTTACATGCAGTAAAATCTTGGAATAGTTCTTTATCTGAATAAAAAACGCGTGCTAAGTTAAGCTTATAATTACCCATATTATAGAAAAAAATAATTTATTACTAACAACCTGGTATTTAACTAAATATGGATAAAAAAACTTGGCAGAAAATCGCCATAATTTGGACAACTTTTGTAATTTTGATGTCAAATCCATCAATCTATCAATTCCTATGCATGATCACACTGATGGGGCCGAAGTCGGAAGTTCCAGGTCGCACTAACCAGTATCTCTGTACAGAGTTACAAGGAATACTAGTACTCGTTATATCAATGTACTATAATTGTTATGAAAAAAGAAGAAAAAAAAACAGGGGAGAAGTGTGGATCATTGCGCTCTTGCAGCTTGGACACAGGTGCCCCATTACCTTCAGAACAGAAAAATCCGACAACCGCTACAACTTCCCGAAGGAAGGAAATTAGGACCCCGGTGAATGAATAGCATCTGATATACCTTGATGGGGGAAATGTGTCATATTTTGTGTCAAGATTAGTACAGGTGTTATCAATAAATCAATAAATTTATTCCTATCCTAAAGACCGAGGCTGTGTGGACAACCGAAATTACACGTCAAATGCATGTAAAGATACATAAGGACGGCATGTATAAGACATCATGTTTTTTAATAACATGTTATATAAGTTACCTGTAAATAATTGGGATTAAAATTACAAATTTCGCAGTCTCGTTCTATTCTTGGTGTTATGCGATTGCTTGACAGTACATGAAAAGATAGCATCCAAAGTTTCGAAACATGCTAGTGGATCTGTATATTATAACCCTATCGATTTTTAATATTTGTATGAGGAATCGTCAAGAGTCTGGCCTCAAGCTATCGATCAGTGTTTCTATATGTATTTGCAAATACAACCAGACCCGACACTGATTTCATGTGACACTGTCCCTACCGCTAGCAAGAAAAATAAGTTAATGAGAACAGTGAACAGGAATGCAGCAGAACATGCGTTGTGTACTCACCAGTTGTTTCCCATCATATATCTCTATTTCCGGGTTGCAATATCCATCTCGAATACCTATAGTACACACAATCAGTGATACAGACGCCGCGATCATCACGTATGGTGGATAGAAGTCCATGTTAAAGTCTCCAAGTGACACTTTCACAACGTATATAGATCCACACCTATTAAAGTAATGGTCAAAACACTAAAATTGATCGGTACCCAAGCGGTCATGGCTGTGTGTTTACATTCTGACGGACGACATACGGAGAGCACGGGACTGGTGACGTATATATGAAACGTCATAACTGTCAGGTCAGATCAATAGAGGTCACCGGTGCATAGAGTGCTTTGTTATGGTATTTACATGCAGTAAAATCTTGGAGTAGTTCTTTATCTGAATAAAAAACGCGTGCTAAGTTAAGCTTATAATTACTCATATTATAGAGAAAAATTTTTTATTACTAACAACCTGGTATTTAACTAAATATGGATAAAAAAACTTGGCAGAAAATCGCCATAATTTGGACAACTTTTGTAATTTTGATGTCAAATCCATCAATCTGTCAATTCCTATGCATGATCACACTGATGGGGCCGAAGTCGGAAGTTCCAGGTCGCACTAACCAGTATCTCTGTACAGAGTTACAAGGAATACTAGTACTCGTTATATCAATGTACTATAATTGTTATGAAAAAAGAAAAAAACAGGGGAGACGTGTGGATCATTGCGCTCTTGCAGCTTGGACACAGGTGCCCCATTACCTTCAGAACAGAAAAATCCGACAACCGCTACAACTTCCCGAAGGAAGGAAATTAGGACCCCGGTGAATGAATAGCATCTGATATACCTTGATGGGGAAAATGTGTCATATTTTGTGTCAAGATTAGTACAGGTGTTAGCAATAAATCAATAAATTTATACCTATCCTAAAGACCGAGACTGTGTGGACAACCGAAATTACACGTCAAATGCATGTAAAGATACATAAGGACGGCAGGTATAAGACATCATGTTTTTTAATAACATGTTATATAAGTTACCTGTAAATAATTGGGATTAAAATTACAAATTTCGCAGTCTCGTTCTATTCTTGGTGTTATGCGATCGCTTGACAGTACATGAAAAGATAGCATCCAAAGTTTCGAAAAATGCTAGTGGATCTGTATATTATAACCCTATCGATTTGTAATATTTGTATGAGGAATCTTCAGGAGTCTGGCCTCAAGCTATCTATCAGTGTTTCTATATGTATTTGCAAATGCAACCAGACCCGACACTGATTTCATGTGACACTGTCCCTACCGCTAGTTTGAAAAATAAGTTAATGAGAACAGTGAACAGGAATGCAACAGAACATGCGTTGTGTACTCACCAGTTGTTTCCCATCATATATCTCTATTTCCGGGTTGCAATATCCATCTCGAACACCTATAGTACACACAATCAGTGATACAGACGCCGCGATCATCACGTATGGTGGATAGAAGTCCATGTTAAAGTCTCCAAGTGACAGTTTCACAACGTATATAGATCCAAACCTATTAAAGTAATGGTCAAAACACTAAAATTGATCGGTACCCAAGCGGTCATGGCTGTGTGTTTACATTCTGGCAGACGACATACGGAGCGCACGTGACTGGTGACGTATATATGAAACGTCATAACTGTCAGGTCAGATCAATAGAGATCACCGGTGCATAGAGTGCTTTGTTATGGTATTTACATGCAGTAAAATCTTGGAATAGTTCTTTATCTGAATAAAAAACGCGTGCTAAGTTAAGCTTATAATTACTCATATTATAGAAAAAAATAATTTATTACTAACAACCTGGTATTTAACTAAATATGGATAAAAAAACTTGGCAGAAAATCGCCATAATTTGGACAACTTTTGTAATTTTGATGTCAAATCCATCAATCTATCAATTCCTATGCATGATCACACTGATGGGGCCGAAGTCGGAAGTTCCAGGTCGCACTAACCAGTATCTCTGTACAGAGTTACAAGGAATACTAGTACTCGTTATATCAATGTACTATAATTGTTATGAAAAAAGAAGAAAAAAAAACAGGGGAGAAGTGTGGATCATTGCGCTCTTGCAGCTTGGACACAGGTGCCCCATTACCTTCAGAACAGAAAAATCCGACAACCGCTACAACTTCCCGAAGGAAGGAAATTAGGACCCCGGTGAATGAATAGCATCTGATATACCTTGATGGGGAAAATGTGTCATATTTTGTGTCAAGATTGGTACAGGTGTTAGCGATAAATCAATAAATTTATACCTATCCTAAAGACCGAGACTGTGTGGACAACCGAAATTACACGTCAAATGCATGTAAAGATACATAAGGACGGCAGGTATAAGACATCATGTTTTTTAATAACATGTTATATAAGTTACCTGTAAATAATTGGGATTAAAATTACAAATTTCGCAGTCTCGTTCTATTCTTGGTGTTATGCGATCGCTTGACAGTACATGAAAAGATAGCATCCAAAGTTTCGAAAAATGCTAGTGGATCTGTATATTATAACCCTATCGATTTGTAATATTTGTATGAGGAATCTTCAGGAGTCTGGCCTCAAGCTATCTATCAGTGTTTCTATATGTATTTGCAAATGCAACCAGACCCGACACTGATTTCATGTGACACTGTCCCTACCGCTAGTTTGAAAAATAAGTTAATGAGAACAGTGAACAGGAATGCAACAGAACATGCGTTGTGTACTCACCAGTTGTTTCCCATCATATATCTCTATTTCCGGGTTGCAATATCCATCTCGAACACCTATAGTACACACAATCAGTGATACAGACGCCGCGATCATCACGTATGGTGGATAGAAGTCCATGTTAAAGTCTCAAGTGACAGTTTCACAACGTATATAGATCCAAACCTATTAAAGTAATGGTCAAAACATTAAAATTGATCGGTACCCAAGCGGTCATGGCTGTGTGTTTACATTCTGGCAGACGACATACGGAGCGCACGTGACTGGTGACGTATATATGAAACGTCATAACTGTCAGGTCAGATCAATAGAGGTCACCGGTGCAGAGTGCTTTGTTATGGTATTTACATGCAGTAAAATCTTGGAATAGTTCTTTATCTGAATAAAAAACGCGTGCTAAGTTAAGCTTATAATTACTCATATTATAGAAAAAAATATAATTTATTACTAACAACCTGGTATTTAACTAAATATGGATAAAAAACTTGGCAGAAAATCGCCATAATTTGGACAAATTTTGTAATTTTGATGTCAAATCCATCAATCTATCAATTCCTATGCATGATCACACTGATGGGGCCGAAGTCGGAAGTTCCAGGTCGCACTAACCAGTATTTCTGTACAGAGTTAGAAGGAATACTAGTACTCGTTATATCAATGTACTATAATTGTTATTAAAAAAGAAGAAAAAACCGGAAAACCTGCGGATCATTGCGCTCTTGCAGCTTGGAATCCGGTGCCCCATTACCTTCAGAACAGAAAAATCCGACAACCGCTACAACTTCCCGAAGGAAGGAAATTAGGACCCCGGTGAATGAATAGCATCTGATATACCTTGATGGGAAAAATGTGTCATATTTTGTGTCAAGATTAGTAGAGGTGTTAGCAATAAATCAATAAATTTATACCTATCCTAAAGACCGAGACTATGTGGACAACCGAAATTACACTTCAAATGCATGTAAAGATACACAAGGACGGGAGGTAGAAGACATCATGTTTTTTAATAACATGTTATATAAGTTACCTGTAAATAATTGGGATTAAAATTACAAATTTCGCAGTCTCGTTCTATTCTTGGTGTTATGCGATCGCTTGACAGTACATGAAAAGATAGCATCCAAAGTTTCGAAAAATGCTAGTGGATCTGTATATTATAACCCTATCGATTTGTAATATGTGTATGAGGAATCTTCAGGAGTCTGGCCTCAAGCCATCTATCAATGTTTCTATATGTATTTGCAAATACAACCAGACCCGACACTGATTTCATCTGACACTGTCCCTACCGCTAGTTTGAAAAATAAGTTAATGAGAACAGTGAACAGGAATGCAACAGAACATGCGTTGTTGTGTACTCACCAGTTGTTTCCCATCATATATCTCTATTTTCGGGTTGCAATATCCATCTCGAACACCTATAGTACACACAATCAGTGATACAGACGCCGGGATCATCACGTATGGTGGATAGAAGTCCATGTTAAAGTCTCCAAGTGACAGTTTCACAACGTATATAGATCCAAGCCTATTAAGTAATGGTCAAAACACTACAATTGATCGGTACCCAAGCGGTCATGGCTGTGTGTTTACATTCTGGCAGAAGACATACGGAGCGCACGTGACTGGTGACGTATATATGAAACGTCATAACTGTCAGGTCAGATCAATAGTGGTCACCGGTGCATAGAGTGCTTTGTTATGGTATTTACATGCAGTAAAATCTTGGAATAGTTCTTTATCTGAATAAAAAACGCGTGCTAAGTTAAGCTTATAATTACTCATATTATAGAAAAATATAATTTATTACTAACAACCTGGTATTTAACTAAATATGGATAAAAAAACTTGGCAGAAAATCGCCATAATTTGGACAACTTTTGTAATTTTGATGTCAAATCCATCAATCTATCAATTCCTATGCATGATCACCCTGATGGGGCCGAAGTCGGAAGTTCCAGGTCGCACTAACCAGTATCTCTGTACAGAGTTACAAGGAATACTAGTACTCGTTATATCAATGTACTATAATTGTTATGAAAAAATAAAAAAACAGGGGAGACGTGTGGATCATTGCCCTCTTGCAGCTTGGACACAGGTGCACCATTACCTTCAGAACAGAAAAATTCGACAAGCGCTACAACTTCCTGAAGGAAGGAAATTAGGACCCCGGTGAATGAATAACATCTGATATACCTTGATGGGAAAAATGTCTCATATTTTGTGTCAAGATTAGTACAGGTGTTAGCAATAAATCAATCAATTTATACCTATCCTAAAGACCGAGACTGTGTGGACAGCCGAAATTACACGTCAAATGCATGTAAAGATACATAAGGACGGGAGGTATAAGACATGTTTTTTAATAACATGTTATATAAGTTACCTGTAAATAATTGGGATTAAAATAACAAATTTCGCAGTGTCGTTCTATTCTTGGTGTTATGCCATCGCTGACAGTACATGAAAAGATAGCATCCAAAGTTTCGAAAAATGCTAGTGGATCTGTATATTATAACCCTATCGATTTGTAATATTTGTATGAGAAATTTTCAGGAGTCTGGCCTCAAGCTATCTATCAGTGTTTCTATATGTATTTGCAAATACAACCAGACCCGACACTGATTTCATGTGACACTGTCCCTACCGCTAGTTTGAAAAATAAGTTAATGAGAACAGTGAACAGGAATGCAACAGAACATGCGTTGTGTACTCACCAGTTGTTTCCCATCATATATCTCTATTTCCGGGTTGCAATATCCATCTCGAACACCTATAGTACACACAATCCGTGATACAGACGCCGCGATCATCACGTATGGTGGATAGAAGTCCATGTTAAAGTCTCCAAGTGACCATCACCTTTTATTCACCATCCTGCATTTTCGCGCACCTTGCACTTCCGGACACCATTTGTACCGTATTTCACAAAAGAGTTACAATAAGGCCGTTGAACATATTTTACTTAGCTAAGTTCGTCAAAATCTGTTTTGTGGAACGCACTTAAGTCAGAAACCAAAGTGAACTTAGCCAAGCAAAAATATCGCATTTAAGTGAAAAACTTAAGTCGACTTTTGAGAAATCGGCCCCGGAATTATATCATGTAGTCCTTCGACTTTCGTGAGTATGAGACATGCGTCAAACTTATCTTGTATATGATTGTGTGAGATCTGATAATTATCATGCTTTTTTACTTGTATATTTTAAATTAAACTGATATCGGCCACGTTATCTTGTTCAAAGGAATAACTGAAATAACATAGACTGGAATTATCCAACCAGATTCTGAACGTTACAGAACAATTCAGGCGGACTTTTAAATTTGATATATCTTCAGAAGAATGTTTCAAGTGAGTACCAGGTAGTAACCTGGGCCATTGGCTGTAGAAAAAAATCGAATTTAATCAAACGACCGTCTTCAATTAGGTGAAGCGTCAAAAATATGAACACAAGCTAAGCTACTTGTCTGTAAGAGAGGGGTGGTCATCACCACGGGCCAATTAAGCAATTGTGAAAGGAATAATGTCCCCGAGTTCAAAGTAAATGTAAATCTTTAAGTGGTCTAAGCCCTTTATCCGCTTACAGTTAAACTGTACATGCAAGTACAAATCAGGAGACAAAGCGGAGCGGGAAAGGGTGATTATTGTTGCACTCCTCAAGTAGAGTTGCTTCCCTTCAGTCATAGAACTTGAGCGAGAATGCATATAATATTGAGATTTAGGGTTTCCTCTAAAGTATTAGTTTGTTTCAGCTCAACAGCCACATCCGTTCGATGCTTGGTAACGGAATTTTCGTATTTTTTATTTTCTAAAACCGTTGACCTAATTGTATTTTAACAGTTCTATATGAAGTGCACGGGTTTGGAATCGGGTTCTCTCGCCTCACTTTCACATATAACTTGTCCATTGATTTGTCATATAAGGGTGGCTTGAAACCAGACTGAACAAGTCATTCGAATTAGGCCCTACCTACTATTATCCTATAGTCCGGTGTTTATAACGAGTGAACGGACACACTTATTGAGGTGGATATATTTTTGCAACACTTGTATGCCTTCGTATTAAAAGTAGACACGATACTTAAATTTGTGCTTCGTGCATCAAGTTCCGAATCATGGATTCTATCTGATGGAAATAGGAACCTCAAGCTTAAAATCGGGGAAGAAGCTGACAGCCCTAAGGGCCAATCTGTGTAAATTGCGGCGATGGTAAACCCGCGGTAATCTTCAGCGTCTCGCCATAGATCATGTGGCTTAGTGCTAACTTCCAAAGGTCAAGCAGTAAACGAATGTAATATATTGGGAATGTCCGTTGACGCAATTAGATCCCATTTCTATTGTAATCGTTACCACGGAACTGTAGGCAGTAAACCATGAGAGGTTGAATACAACTGAATATATTTCTCACCGAATGCCCCTGTCCTATAATATAGCCACCACATGTATCGGTATTTCCTAACCATCAGTGTTCTCTCGTTATCTCGCCGATTTTGTTATTTCAGGACGTTCTTAAAAAGTTACACTGTCAGAACGATTGAGTAAATTTGATCAGTTATTTGAAGGCATAGACGTGATGGACCCAAAGTTTCTGAATGTTTCATTTTGATAAACATTGTTGGGGGTCATTTTGACCGAACGATTTTGGGTACGTCACGTCTATACACATATTTCATAAATTTATCTTTGTATACTGGTACATAAAGGTAGAATTCGGAAATTGTTTAAAATTCGTAGCGGTGAATACATCGACAAAAAATCGTAAAAACGTGGCATTAGCGTACCTCTATCTCAAATGATCAATCAGTCTGGATTTTGTCACGTCACATAATCGCTGAGTCTTTGTGGCAGAATTTTCATCAGACACCGCTGTTTGGTGGTTTCCAAATCGAACCTGATTACGTTAGGTCCCGCTCATGATCGCCTGGAAGATGGATATTCTGTCAGTGTGTGACATAGACGGCTGATCCACTAATTGTCACATGAATCTTTGCCACCACGAGATATCGACCATTCTGTGCACTGCAATCGCCTTTTTTTATTCAAATTTCGGATTTCCTCTTGAGATACTGGTACCCCGTTTCAAATCTGAAGAAGCAGATAAACCCCAAGTTTATTTGAGATTGTTTTCCCTGCTTCACGTGAAATTTTGCACTTCATTCTTCTCTGAATTATTTTCCTTAACAAATTTATCATTAACTAGCCAACAAGCATCTACTCGATTCACATTGATAAAGCCGGGTCGTCAATGATGCGATGTACATGCTCTTCAATCCCCGGGACGAACACGAAATACAGTTATGAACAAAGAAGCACAGCGAAAAATAAGTTTGTCTGAAAACATGAGCAAGCAGTATAATATATATTGCCCAGAATAACAGGTCATTGCGGTGAGAGCCCCTCGCCCCAGGTTCTTGTACTGTTGAATAAGATCATCAAATTCTGCTGCCCTTGCAATCTTCATATCATGGCTCATGAAGAGACGTCTGCGACACATCATGGTCTCTGTTACTAGTAATTTAGCACTCCATGCCATGTGTGGTTGGAATCATAGGGCCCTAAGTTATAACTTGGATACCATTTTTGGTCGAAACTTATTTCAATCGGTGTAACTTTTTAAGGATACTGGCGTTATCTAACTGCAGATGGAAGCGACATCGTATGAAATGACTTGCTATGCATCTATATTTCAATGTCCAGCTGATATTTCGGTCTCTTGCCTGAGGTTAAATAAATCGGTGTACGACGTCAACTCTGTCTCTCCACGGCGCCGTATCATAGTTCGACTCATATATGCACTGAATATGATAAGTTTTCCAAAATAAATATCTCTCTAGTTTCATCTCTAGTTATCACTTGATCATGTTCATTAATCACACCTACAGGAAACAGATTCACGGAGAAGCGCTAACAGGACTGGCAGAGGCAACCAGAGAGCAGTTCTGTTTTACAACCAGGCAGATCCCATCATACACGCGAGCGAATCCCATCAACCCCTTTCCCTCTAGGGCTTGAATATTCCAGTTAATGCCTTACTTTTACGGCTGGATGACAACGGTTTCTGTTCGAATGG
This sequence comes from Hanleya hanleyi, assembly GCA_036873755.1. Lineage (NCBI taxonomy): Eukaryota > Metazoa > Mollusca > Polyplacophora > Lepidopleurida > Hanleyidae > Hanleya > Hanleya hanleyi. Next base: position 10,672 of record JAVTVY010001164.1, read on the forward strand.
CAGAACAATCTGAAGCTTTTACAGTTTCAATTAACAATTAAGTACCTTATATGGAGTACCGATTATTCGGTACCCGGTAATGTAGGCGATGGACATGTTCTATTCTGTGGAATTACAATCACGCGATCTTTCACGCAATTTCAGCTAAAATGATCTCCGTATTCTGTTAAATCCCGTTTTTTCAGTATTTTGTACAGATCAAAAATGGGATACTGAAAATAAGAACTTTATTTCTAGGTCTTCATTCGGGTTGCCTTATAGTAGGCCGGCCAAGAGCCTCAAAAGCGCAAAAAAAAAGTTTCGATGGCATTTTTTGTTACAAATGGGTACCCATGCTGAATTTGTTCTTTGTGTGGTAGAGATCAAGATCAAGATTTTTGTAATTTAAGGTCATTTTTGGGTCACTTTTAGGGTCAAATGAGGTCACAAATGGGTGAAAATGGATTCTAACTTAATATCCTTTGTGCTGTTTGTTACGAGTGGCTATCCATGGTCAGTGGGTTTTATGTGGTGCAAGGTTTAACGTAGATATGGATAGCACGTTCTATCGTAGGATTAAGGTCGTTTCAGGGTCACTTTTGGGGTCAAAATAGGTCAAAATAGATGAAAATTGCTTTTACTCATTGTTCATTGCGCCGTATGTTGAATTTCTCTTGTATATTGTGTGGTTTAAGAAAACGATGGATGCAAAGTAAACATTGGAAATTCAGGTCGCGTTGAGGTCATTATCGAGGTCAAATAAGGTCAACAGAAGGCGAAAAATGTTGTTCACCTATGTTGCAATCTGAGTTTATTAGGGATAAGTTAATGGTGAAATTAGATTTGTGGCACCTCTACCGCTCTGATATAAACTAATTGAGGCGAGAGTCAATGAATGGGGTCATTCAGAGGACGATTTATGTCAAAAGGTCAAATTGTCAAGTTGACCTATTTGATGCCAAGGACTGTTAGATTAGGAATACGAGCGATAATCAAAGCTATTCTGCGTTGTCCTGAAGTGAATACAGCCCAACAGGATTGCAACAGTTTTCTGTGTTGCAAGCACACGCTGGGATACAAATCTGACCAGATTTGCTGCATTTGCACCGAGCGGACTTGCACTTCGTCTTGCACCCGCATGTTACCAGTTCAGTACATGCATCGGGTACACTTGGGAGACGAGTCCAGGCAATTTCGAGGCCGGTGCCCTCAACCCACCAGCCACCAGTGTATGCTGGGGCACCCACGTCTATCTCCTTCAAGTTTGCGCTTAACCATGTTTTCTTTTGGAAATACGCCCGTGCGAAATGTAGTTCGAACGAATCTTTAGTGGGTGGTAGCGTCCCAAGTGCCTTCTTTCCTTTTCCAAACAAGTCGCTCCTAGCTTCGTCAATCCCATTAGCTGGATCCGCAGCACCATAGAGGCGACAAACAAATTCCTCTGCCGGTTCAGTTGGTCCGTCTCGCCCAACCCCTTCAAGAAGATTTGCATTTTCAACATATAACTTCCAGCAACTTTTCTTAGCAAATCCGGCGAATGATGATGTTGTATCACAACCAGTTAGCGCATGGAATCCAAGAATATTAGCCACAACTGCTTGTGGCAGGTGCTGTGCAATCTGGGAGACCGGGTAACATTTCTTCTGTTTTGCAGTGCCATTTATCATCCATACCTCAACCTGCTGGTGGGTAAAGAAGTGAACCAACAGCAAAAGAACATCAGTATCTTTGCAGTGCACTAAGATGCGCTTGTACCCACAAGCCACAGCATTACAGGCATGACGGATGATACGAGTGTCCGCCTCTTCGTGGTTCCCGGCAAGCTATGGTATGAGATCCCGTCTTGTTGATCTAGTCACCTGCGATTCAGCAAAACTACCCCAAACAACCAGCTCTCGGTTGGAGGGCAAGTGAGCCCCTGCCTTCATGAGATAATTACTCACAAAAAGCGCCAAATCAGCCTTGTTTTCATCTAGAGATATGAATTGCGCCCAGACCTGGGGCAATGGAACATCATCCCTGTCTATGACTTTACGAATTGGTCTTTTCTGCTTCCCAACACGTTCCTTTCTCGTTGGTGCTTTGATTGACATTGTGCCTATATATCTGTCAAATGTGATGTCGACCATTGTAACCGAGGAACTGAAGTTCCGACATACTCGTTTGTAAAATATGTCTGCGTAATCAGCAAATGTGCGGCAGTTGGAAGGTTTTCCAAGTGCTTGTATCATCATGGCATGACCATCAATCACTACACATGATTCAATGTTTTCCGCCGCGATTGGAATTTCTGCTGAAGTTTCCAAGCTGAGATCCTTTATAAGAAGGTTGAGAATATCCGATTTTGCAGCAGCATTCATCTCCCCATTTCGTTTTACCAAAGACAGTGGAACTGGTGAAAGCTCGTGTTTTAATATGTATTGCATGTCAACCTGACGGCCAGCCCTCGAGGCATTGAACAGCTGTTGAATTAACCTCGCATCCACTTTGATGGCTTTCTTCTCATTAGACTGATTGTTACAGACGCATTTGTATAACGTGCTAAACGTTTTGGGTTTGTTTTTCTTAAGTGGATCGAAGAATGTTACGGACATTTCCATCAGTCGTTTTTTGACATTGATCGCGACCAGCTTCCTTCCCCTTTCTTCCGCACACAGAAGGTCATTCTGGACTTGGCTGGTTGCAATATCATTTGATGCTAATGAGACCAATGTCGCTTCCTTCACATCATCGTCGTCTCCCTCTACGTCCGTTCCGGGTTCGGCTATGGCATGTGCTGCTGTGGGAACGAGTTGTCCACATGTAACGTTGATCCTGAAAACATCAAATGTTTCGAATTGCAGGACCAGTTGCTTAACGGCTTGTTCGTCATGTTTCTGTCGTGAGGGGAGAGCTTCTTTTCGGGCTGAGATCGCTTCTACTTCTCTGTCTTCGTCTATCAAGCCGAACAAGGACTTGGTGTCCAGTGAAATCTGTGACCGCTCAGCCCATGTAGCACAAAATCGATCCCTAGCTGGATCGTTTCTGGTTATTCCGATAATGCCATTTGAAATTTTGCACATTCGATTCATCCATTCGGTAGTTTGATCTACTGGTATTTGGTTGAATCGATTTTTACTTCGCTTGATAACAAAGTTTCCGGACACAAATTCAGCGCGTATTTCTGGTGCTGTGGTGTCAAGCATTTTCATTTCAGTCAAGTAAACAGGTCCCCACCTGGCATAGTTGGTATGGTCGTAGACCGTCATCCAAGGCAACATGGCAGCGAATGCATCAAGATGTAGTCGCCAATTCCCTTTCCGATTTGCCCTGATAAAATCAAGTAAAATTTCGACCGTCTTGATGTAGTTAGACCAGTAGACGAAGTTTGGTTCAGATCCAAACTGGCGAGCAAATTCATCCAATTTGTCTTGAAGACAGTTTGTTTTCAAACACTGACTTAGACACGCTACTGCGTCACAAAGACCTTGTCGTTGTCCATGTTCAATCCTGAACAGCTCTGTAACCTTTGCTACAGCTTCTCTTATTTCACTGCCTTGGTCTATATTACTGATCTGCAACCAATGAACAAATTTGGCCCATCTAATCCGACACAGGGCTTCGTAGGCCCATAGATGCCCACGTACGGCTCTGTAGTATGCCTTGCCCTCCAACATAGGCTCGGTTGTGTTTTGTGCAAATAAGCCGGACTCTACCCATGAATCATCTAGCCCCGAACTCTCAAAATGTTGACCGATCACTTTGAGAAAGTTAAAGAAGACAGGCCAAGCAGCATAATAACATTCTTGTATTTCTCTGGAGCTGCCCAAATTAACTCTTTTCCCCTGCTGTACAGTGGCAAGTCTGCAAATACGAGAGTTTGCTCTTGCCCTAGCTTATTTGTTATGCTAACAAACTTATTCAGCACCGTTGTCATTGTGGCATTGGTGTCGGCTGGGGATTGGAGAATGGGAAGCATGCCCACAGTCGTCACTTCCGGATTAATTGCACTAATGGCTTCATTGAAAACAGACCAAGATGGAACCATTTGCTGATTGTCGTCGTTCATTCGCGATAGAAGCCAGGCTTGATTTAGTAATTTTGATTGGTTCCTCTCGTCACTAGTTTCAAACCATTTATCCACCTCAATCTTGCATTCTCCCTTGAAAGTAGGTGTCGGTCGCTTGCTTGTCGTTACCTAAACATGATCCAACTCGTGCAGTTTTTGCAGACGCTCGCGTTCAAGGGCTTTGGACCGTCCAAATTTCCTTCCACTATCATCTGGTGGAGGCCCTCTCTGCCATAACACCATCTGGGTGCAATGGAATGTGTTTTTTCCATCGATTGTTTCTTCTAGGACATCTATATTGTCACAAGAGGCAAGAATTACGCGACCTGATTCATATGGTCTAATGCCTTCAGGGAGATATACGCCACCATTCACTTCTGACTTATGAAAAATATCTGAGGCTATTGTGGTATCCATGCGACGTATAGTGTCAATCCCAATAGTGTGACCAGCAGCATTGAACAGATCCGTTAACTGCTCCGACCGTGTTGCTTGGTGCAAAGCAAGACCCAATCCAACGTGTTTTGGGGTAAGATTACGGCCGTAAGAAGCGACAAATACAATATCCTGTGCAATACTGCGAACTTTTTGTTGCATTTGAGAGTCTTCTTCCTCCATTTCATCAGATTCTACGGCTGGTATTCCATCAAAAAGAACACTGAGAAATAAGAATAGACTCTGTGTGCTCACTTTGTCCACGTGTGCTTGATTAATTCCTCGCCAGCCAGCCCCATGTCCTGGGGAATTTTCGAGGTCCATTCTAATCTCTAAGACTGCATGAATAATCTCTTGAAAAGAATTGTTAGCCTTTAGATTTAAGTCAACCTCTTCTTCATCCCCCGAGGAAGAGCTACCATCATCAGTTTGATGAGCAATCTTAGTCAAGGATTTCGAAATAACAAACTGAGATTTATCACTGGGGTACATCAGAAGCGATGCCCTTTGATCGAGAGGTCTTACGAAGCTAGCATTTGGTCCAACTCTTTGTTTTATGGCATCGTTGAAAGTTTTACGGCGTGAAACATACCTGGAAGGTGTATCGATACCATGTCGACTGCACATTTGCAGATATTTGTTCCAAACATCACCCATGTCATAAACATACCCCAACAACAAACCATTCTGTAAGCTATAACAAAGATTGTCCATACATGTGTCTAGTCCGCTTTCTTCAGAACTCGCGCCCAGTTGTAATTTATTCACACGCCTTTCAAACTGAACCAAAAACACTTGAGATGATACTTTCCTTCTGCAGCAATAAGGTCTAAGGTATCAGCAAGTCGCACTCTCATCGACAAGTCATTTTTGGCGAGAGCAAGGATCTTGTCAGACAAGTCCATTGTTGCAACATTGCGCATAGATTTGACATCAGGACGTTGACAGAACATACACAGTGTCCAGTTTATATGGCTTTGTGATGACCGAGATGCTCGAGGCTCCAACGTCACAGATCCAGAGTCAGTTTCATGCGATGCAGTGCAAGGTTCATTTGCATGTTTATTCCTCAACCTTGCTAGCTTATTCTCCGCAGTAAATTTGAGTAGCAGCTCTTATGCCATTTAATATCATCGGTCCAGCCTGTAATACTGACCAATCTTTCCAGTATAGTACTGAATTCCGGGTCTCTCAGTTTATGTCGTTCATCTAGAACTTTTAACACGCGAGTTCTTCCTAGATCTGTGGAAGATCTGAGAAATTCGGGTGTAGCTGTCTGACAAAAGATACAAAGAGAAAATTCGGTTTCGTTTCCAGAATCAGCTCTTCCTTTCAGAACGGCACGAGCTCTCAAAGACATGGTGAATCGATTAATGATTGCATCAGCATCTAAACTGGAAAGATGTTTACGCAGATGGCGCTACAGACTTCGAATATCATATTATCCGGGCGGTTAAGGACAAGGGCATGTACTCGTCATCCGTGTGTGCGAACTCACCATCGATTCCCAATATAAAATTAATTAAGCATGGATACCCATTGCGGCATCAACATTAAGTATATGGCATTGCCCTAAAAATGACCTTGAATGGCTCATATCTGCTTGGTATCCGCCCCTATCTTAAACTTAGAACTACTTCAGTTTGAATACCCATTTCTTGTTCGCAGAATGCCGCAAAAACTGTTTTGAAGCATTTTAAGGCCCGTATATTTGGGTCATCTTTGGATATTATTTGACCTCCAAATGACCTCCAAATGACCTCAATTTGCCAAAGTTGTCTTGGTATCCGCCCCACCTTAAAACACAATGCACACTAAACTAATGAACAAAAAACACAATATATATGAAATGAAAAAGGATTTTCACCAATTTTGACCTCATTTGATCCCTCAAATAACATAAAAATGACCTTAAAATGACCTCATTTCCAATAATTAAACTGCTACCCATACCTGCGATACTGCCTTACACTAGATAAAACTAAATTAGCGTTGATACACATTGGTAATAACCATCACGATGGAAATTAAGCTGGGAACGATTTTTTACCAAATTTAACCTTATTTGACCCCAAGATTGACCTCAAAATGACCTTAAATGCCCAAAATCCGGGTGGTATCCCCTCCCACCTTGAACCCTACCATCCAAAGAACTAATTTAGCATGGATACCCATTTGAACAAACAATGCCATCAAAAGTTATATTTCGTGTCTTTGGCCGGCCTACTATTATTTTTGCACCGTATTCCCGGGTCTGAATGTGAGGTTCCGAGTGAAGCTTTCCTGTAGAATTATAGGGTTGCTTTTCAGTTACCAGACGTCGACAGTTTTTGCCACCTTTTGCATATCACTCCAGTTAACTGAATTGCAGAAGTAAAAATGGCATTTATGAGAAGAAAATGGGCAAAATGCAGCAACTAAGCTGACTGCTGAAGTCAGCAACGGTTTGTCTACTTTTTAATGCAACAATCGCCTTGCTAAGAACTCTCATACCCCTTGATACATTGGGGGGTCAATGTAATTCCATTTCCCAGACAAAAGATTTAAGGAATTGTTGTATACAAGCAAGTGTAAACGGAAATTAAAGGCTTTCCGAAATACTGGATCATTTGATACATTTTAATCGGGATATGGCGTTGATGATTCTCACGTCGTAGTGGAGCTATGATTAGATGATTTTCTTTCAATTTTATCCACAGACAAATGAAAAGGCCTGCATTAGACCATGTAGTCCTTCGACTTTCGTGAGTATGAGAAATACGTCAAATTTCTCTGATATATGATTGTGTGTGACCTGATAATTACCAGGCTATGTTACATGTATATTTTAAATTAAACTGACACCGGCCACGTTCTCCTGCTCAACGATATAATTGAAGTAACATAGGCTGGAATTATTCAGCCAGATTTGGAACGTTACAGAACAAATCAATCGGACTTTTAAATTTGATATGTCTTCATCATACTTTCAATAGTCACTCATTGCCTGTGAACAAAAATTCGCGTTTATAATCAAACAACCGTCTTCAAGTAGGCGACCACATTTGCCGAAAGTTGTCGAAGGCGTTGTAGAATCCTATTCACTCATCCACTCAATCGTTGTTGAGTTGAGTTATGAAGGAGTTATGACGATATATCTCACAAGCTGATAGCAAAATACGAATGTAACGCACAGGATCTATGGCGTTACGTTCCGTAATTTGTGTCTAATTCCGCTTAACCCGGGGCTAGAGCCGTATGATTCCATCCATTTCCATATCTTCAGGGTGTTTATATGAATTCCCACACTCAGAGCATGACTGAAATACATCCAACTCTAGATAACACATTTGACGAAAATCATATGGGTTAAGAATACTGATCCGCGATACGGATTTGATACTCTTGGAACATCGAAATGTCTTGCCGGCATCAATGAACACTTTTGATCGTTTCTGTCTTGAAGGAAACTAACCTATAATTATTTATACTATGATTAATATTTTAAAGTTGGTGCTGATGCTGTTATAAGAATTAGATCTTTGAATAATGGGCGCGTAAATTCTTCAATCGAAGATGGCTGAATAACGAGTGACTGACTAGACGCTTGTATGTATGAGAATTTTATTCAAGATCGCCGACTGATACGTTATTCCTGTTCGGAATTTCCTATGTCGGTTTAACAATATTTCGGTTATTATGTGATTACACTATGTTAGTGTAGATCCTAGTGCTGAAAATTAGCCCTCCCCCCCATTTTTGGACCGCATTGTTATAAGTCCTATGTTAGATAGCACCAGTACAACATTTAACATGGCCGGTATAGAGTTCAGCCCCCCCCGCTTTCAAATGTGCTCCACGGCTCCTGACCGGAACCTCTCAAATGACCGTATTGGCACAGCTCTCATAGCCGAATTCATTGGAAGATATATATTGTTTTATTTAGGAAGTGATCGCATAACAATATTTTAGTTATTTTGGGATTACACTATCTGAGTACAGTACATATTCTAGTTTTGGATTAGATTATGTCAACTTAGGATGGTAGTTCGCCAACTTAAGTGAACCGCTTCTCTGACACCTTAGTAGATTTGGGAAATTGAAAAAAAAAGAAATCGCTGTTTGATATATTATAACATGGTTTGCTGGGTGAATTAATTCAGCTGTTCATTCTCAGACAATCAGTGTATCTAAAGCATCCAATTTTATGAAATTCTGTTCCATATCGTAATGATAGATCAGTTACAGGTTCGTAGTTGGAGGCGATGAAATTAGGCGTTTTTTCGATATTATTGGAACCCCATGCCCGAGATCGGGAAAGCAGCTGACAGACGCCAGGACCCGTGTATATGTGTTGAAGTTGATACATTCAGGATAATCTCTAGTGCGTTGCTATAGGTCAGGCCATTCAGTACAAATAACTCTCAGGGATAGAGCGATAAGTGACACACTCTATTGGCAATTCCTGTTCCTCCGGCAAAAGAGGTCACGCACTGACCAATCAGAATTGAGAACGAAGCCCGCCATAATCTAACTGTTCCTAGATGAATGGACACTAACGTTGGATTTTGAATCGCCCGGCAAAAGTAAAAAATTGCACAAATTTGCTAATTTGACGACGGGAATATATAGAGTGATACTTGCAGAATATGCTGACGTATTTTGTTTGGCGGTAAACCGTTTATTTCTCGATTCACCCAAAGTCCGTTTCTCACCTTTATATTGATTTATATAAAGCATGGGGTTATATATAGAGACCCCATATTTCGACACTTCACCCTAATACCACCGATCACACCCCCCAAAAAGTCTTGTTTTGCGGGCCTGTGGTCACATCACATCACCGCTGAGATTTTTCCGACTTGATGTCACAATTTTCATCTCGCACCGCTGTCTGGTAGGTTCCAAATCGAGTCTGATCACGTTAGGTTTGGCTGGCGATGTCCATTAAGATAGATATTCTGTCAATCTGTGACATGGGCTTCCCAAAACTCTAATGGTCACCTGAATCTTTACCACCATGCGTTATCGACCACTCTCTCTCTCCTGTGATCCAGACTTGTCTTTTGTGTTAAATGCCGTCATTTTCATCTGAGGACGATACAGCTCACCAATCCCCAGTGTACGACTTGTCACAGCGACACAGCTCACCAGTTACCAATATACGAGTTGTCAGAGCCTTTCCATCATGTCTCTCTAGAGTTGTATCTAATACCGCTTATGTCGGTGCTAGTGGCCGCGTGGTCATGGCATCCAAGTTGCCACAAGAACAGGCACAATAAAAGCGTACCTGAGATACAACACATATCACGAATCGTTAGATTCTTGGTATGTGCTTTAGAATAGGTTAACCAGAAGACTATACTGTGAAGTCATGTGGCTCTGTCAGTATGTCGTCACCTCTTTCCTTATATGCGTTGTAATTATATTCAAATTTCCGATTGCTTCTTTAGGTTGTTCCATATCTTGCAGAACAGATATACTCTAATTGTATTTCAGGTTGTTTTCCAGTGTGTTTCATCCTGGTTCGCATGGAATTTTGCACTTCGTTCTTCTCTGAATTATTTCCCTTAAAAAACTTGTCAATAACTAGCCAACAAACCTGTACTCGATTCACATTGATAAGCAGCGTCCTCAATGATGCGATGTACATGCTCTTCAATCCCCGGGACGAACACGAGACACAGTGATGAACAGAGAAACACAGCAAAAAAAGTTTGCCTGAAAACATGAGCAGGCAGTATATTACATATTGCTCAGAGGAACAGATCAGTGCATTGAGAGCCTCTTAGCCAAGGATTTTGTATTGTTGAACAAGATCATTACGTACTCCTGCCCATAAAATCTTCATATCATGGCTCAGGAACAGACGTTTGCGACACATCATGGTCTCTGTTACTTGTAATTTAGCGCGCTATATGTGGATTGAATCATAAGTTAAAACTTGGATATCATTTTTGGTCGAAACTTATTTCAGTCGGTGTAATTTTTTAGGGTACTGGCGTTATCTAACTGGCGATGAAAGCGACATCATATGGAATGACTTGCTATGCATCTACTTTTCAATGCCCAGCTGACATTTCGATTTCTCGTCTGCGGTTGAATAAATCGATGTACGACGTCAGCATGGTCTCTCGACGGCGCCGTACCATATTTCGACCCAGATATTCACTGAGTATGATGAGTTTGCCAAAATAAATATCTCTCTAGTTCCATCTCTAATTATCATTTGATCATGTTTATTAATCACACCTACAGAAAACAGATTCACGAAATAACGCTAATATGACTGGCACAGGCGGCCAGATAGCAGTTCTGTTTTACAACCAGGCAGATCCCATATACACGCGAGCGAATCCCATCAACCCCTTTCCCTCTAGGGCTTGAATATTCCAGTTAATGCCTTACTTTTACGGCTGGATGACAACGTTTTCTGTTCGAATGGCTGACCAATCTGAAGCTTTTACAGTTTCAATTAACAATTAAGTGCCTTATATCAAGCGGAGTACCGATTATTCCGTAATGTACATGTACGCGATGAACAGGTTCTATTCTGTGAAATTATAATCACACGATCTTTCACGCAATTTCAGCTACAATGAACTTCGTATTCTGTTAAATCTCGTCTTTTGAGTATATTGTACAGATCAAAGATGGGATACTAACAATAAGAACCCTATTTCTAGATCTTCATTCGGTTTTCCTTTTTTTGCATCGTATTATCGGGTCTGAATGTGAGATGCCGGAATGCATTATTTTTTATGCAGCAATAAACAATTACTTGTTAATATATAATTTTTTGTACTTTCATTTATTTTTGTAAACATTTTGTTGTTGTTGTTGCGAATTAGAGAAATAATGGTGAATTAGGGAATAATGACGAATTAGAGAATGATAACAGGAATTATTTCTCGCTATCTGTCGTCCAGGAAAACTACGAGATTGCGTAGGGGGTCACGTGATCTCATAGCGTTCATGGCGGTTTGGCTGAAATCAGTCAAACTTTATTTGTGATCATTGATCATCTACAAGTGAACGATTACTGAGTTTTCTGTCAGCAAAATCAATATAGATGGAACGATTAGATGTTAGTGATTCAGAATTGCAATCAATTCCGATCAGTTGTGTGAAAATAATTGCAGATTGCGGACGATTTTTAGTTGGGATTTAGATATCGCAAAACCGCATGGAAGAGTTTCGTCTGGCCTGGTCTATCTTTGACAACTCGAAGAAAACTAAAATGACTTCAAAAAAGATGTCAAATAAGATCGGTCACAAAAAGGATTTGCCCTCAGTCCGTCTGGATCAAATAATGATAAAAGTCCGAGTGAAGTCCAAAACCCAGCACAAGTACTGCGGAGGATGTTATTCAACTCGACGAGGCGCCATTAAAAACAGCCCAAGCACCAGATTCGGCTGAAAGATCCGATCTGGCGTTAATTTTGACGAAACTGACCGAAATGAATGGTCGAATTAACAGTCTCGAGCAACCGGGTAACAGAAGGACTCTAGATATCGATGACTTTATTGAACCAAGTCAAAAAAGTTTGAGAATTCAAATTCAGGCGGGTTTACTCGGTGACTTTGACCACGAGGTGCGCAGCAAGGCGAAGATGACCTGGACAAATTTCTCAACGATTTTCCCAAAGAGGCCTCCAAATATGTGGATGAAGAGGATATATGTCTCCAGCTTGTCCAGGAATTTGACCTTGACGAAAATACTGGGCCGGATGTGGAAGTAAAATTGACAAGTCTGTTAAAACAGACATTTGACAAATCGCCGGCAGATGACAAGTTAAAGGCCATCAGGGATAAGCAAAATGCACCGGCAAATAGGAGATCTGGGACTGGATTGACTTTCACACAAACTCTCGAGACATAAAGATGCAGAAAATTCAGACGAGGCTGCAAAAAGCCTGCGTACCGACTAATCTCATGTAAGTACTCGTGAAGATAAATACTGGAGAAATTCCCGCCGCAAATATGGATGTGGTAGCCGGCTTCAAGCAAGCGATTGATACCATTGCTTTGCTCAGTAGTGCGAGCCACGAGCTCAATCAGAGAGGCAAGGAGATAATAAGACTGGATCTCAATTCCCGCTACAGACAACTTTGTTACAATACCAAAGTGACGAAGGAGCTGTCCGGTGACGACTTGTCCAAGTCCGTTGAAGGCATTACTGAGACGAATCGTCTGGGACATAAGGTTGTCGGATCATTTCATGATAACCGCGGGTGGAAATCACAGGCTTACGTTTACGTGTCGTACCACAACTATGGCCACAACAACAACAACGGTAACAGCGGGATTCCTTTTTGTGCAAGCGGAAACCATTCTTCAACAAGGGGCAGAATCGCCAACAATACAAGAAAAAGGGAGACATCGGGAAGTAGAAATTTCTACGGAAACGACTCCTGTAAGTTCAAAACTTGACTTTATTGAAAAGTTGCAAAGAAAAGTTGAACAATTTCAAGCAGGTTATTTAAACCAATTCGCTGGAAATTGGATGAAAATAACACCCGACAAATGGGTCCTCGAGACTATCTCAGGCTGTAGCATTGAATTTGAATCAAAACCTTATCAGGTTAAGCAGGCCAGAGAGCTGACGTTCATTGACTCTGAAAATCGACCATTTTCAAAATCGATGCCATCGACGACGAAATTCAAAAACTGCTGACAAAAGGGGTCATTGTCAAGTTGACACATTGTCCAGATGAAGTGATCTTCCATATATTTATTCGGACCAAGAAAGATGGTTCGTAGCGCCTCATACTGAATTTGAAGAAGTTGAATGACTTTATCAAATACAGGCATTTTGAAATGGAATCTTTACAATCGGCCATAAACATGCCAAGAAATTGTTACATGGCGTCAATAGACTTATTATTCAGTGCCAGTCTAACGTCAACAACACAACTATCGGAGAGCAGTTCACTAAAATATATATTCATAATCTATATATAGATAAATCAAAGTTTTCGTTCAATTGGATTCACGAAACCTCAGGACATAGATATATCGAATGAAAGATGAATAACATTGAAAAAAATCATACAAAATTCGTTTTCTGAATTACATTTTGGCCACGATATACGTAGGCGACGAGCACTCCTATAATATTTAACCGGTGCAACACTATAATCGCTCGAGAAGTTAAGATAGGCCAAATTAACACTGACATATTGAAACCGGGACCCCCTTCGAGATTACCGATCAATTTCATAACCATCTCGAAACCGGGACGTTTCGATCGAGATAGAACCGGGAGCAAACCGGGAGTTGTCGTCAGGGGTCCGGGTTCTGCCCTCCCGGTTTCAGCCGAGAAATTTCTCGATCCATCTCGAAGGCATCGAGAAAGTGCCTCGATTAATTGGACGTGACCCCTTAAGAATTTAACATTCAAGCTGGTTATGTTAATAGATTTATTGTCGGGACAGAGGGCGCAGTGCATTCATTTATTTGATTTGAGAAACTTAAAGTGTTAAGCTTTCAATTTGTTAAGTTCGAATAGGTGGTGTTGAAAAAGACGACACGACCTTGAATTTATCCGAGCGAGATTGAACTTCCAGCTTTTCCTCCAGATAGGAGAGTATGCGTTATTACAGGTTTGAATATTTGGCGCGTGCAAACCTCTGCGAGGGGAGACAACTGGTTTAGTCATTAGTTATCAGAAACCACATAAGGGTGTTGCTAAAACACCATTTCGAGATGGGTGAAGACTGTTTTAGGGAAATCGGGTGTCGATTCCCGTATATTCTCAGCTCATTCGACCAGATCGACATCAATATCTAGAGCATCAATGGCTTCGTTGCGACTAGACAGTATTATGAGGACCGCGGGTTCGGCTTAGCAGTAATGAATAGATATAGAATATTGAGAAATTTTTAGTCAACAGAAGATACATGTGTAGACAGGGTCTACTGAGGCCGCTGAAGCCTTCAGAGGTGATACCGCTATGCACGGACATGTAGCATAACCAAATCCTGGAGTTGCCTACCTGAGTTTATTAAAGAAGTTCTGCAGCAACTGGTTGTATTTGGTTAATTTCCTTGGTCGAATGGACAAGGACTTTGAACATCTCGTGGTATCCCTGGACGACAGATAGCGAGACATAATTAGAAAATTAAACAAGACTTACCTGTAAGTTGAAGTTTGATTGGAATTATGTCGAGCTATCTCTCGTTCGACAGGGATCGAGGGATTATAAATGGTGAATTAGAGAATAAAACATTCAATCAGGCGAAGCGTAAAAAACATGAACCCAAGCTAACTTGCGTGCTTATAAGAGAGATGTGGTCATCACTACGGTCCAATTATACAGGTGTGAAAGGAAAGAATGTCTCGGAGTTGAAATTATATTTCTATTTATATTATAACATATTTCTGTGTTGTGTTGAAATACAGGACAAGGACATTCTTTCCCACCGGATAACGGCAGGACAAGCGTTTGTCTTGGTTTGATGGAATAACTAACTGACTGATAAATGATACAAATCGATAGTAACGCATCATGCTGAACGTCAAAACGGCTATGAATGTTGTTTGTTTCAACCCAACATCCACATTCAATCGATGTCTTGTAATGTTTTCTGCTTTTTCTGCTTTCACGATAAAAAAAATCAAACAAAAAAAACGCACACAAACACACATGAAATGCATGACTGTTCTGGGCCAATAGTTTCGCAGTTAATATATAAATCACAGTCAAGAATTACCCGTGATTTAAACAATCAATTCTAATAATCATTTTATTTTTGAGAAATAGATCAATGAGCTATAATGGCTATAGACAGTTGAAGCGTAAAACGATAATTCGTGTTAGCCAGTCTGTTTGATAGCATACTGGCACTTAACTGTAACGGCAAGGATCTCCGGAGCTATGCCCTCGTTTCAAGGATCAGTCATTGAGGAAAAAAAGGTGGGAATGTATGCTGATTTTTTGTCGATATTTTTCAGAAGAAATGAGGAAGTTATCCGGTGTGGTATGTCAACAGTGGCCGCGAATATTAGGGAATATAGTTTTGGTCAAATGTGTGCAGCTTATTTACTACATAATAAGAAAAGCATTTATTTAGTGGTGCGTATCCTGTAGACGAAACCAGCCATCATATCCTTTTGTCGTATTAACAATGCTGAAAATGATGATATTATAGATATATGCTATTAGAAAGGCAAGAAAAATTATAATGTAGCAAAACACGGACGATCAATCCCATTAGGCTGAGGCATTGCTATGCAACTGTGAAGTGGAACTGTATGTCTGGGATTATCGACTTGGGGATTATTTTGTACATGTCGATTGCGGATGAATATCAATCAAATGTCGTATTTGACGCATATATTATATGAGACTTTTTCAGCATGAGGAATTTCTGTGATAATCTTGAAATAATACATAAAAAATTAAGAAAACCTTTAAAATACCCCAAAAATAAGCATTTGATGAAGTGTTGAATGATCAGTGTTATCGGGTTACCGAACTTGCTAAACTATCTTCGAGAAGACAAACAGTCAAGTATTGACACTAAACGACTTTTTAGTCGGTGATATTGCGGTTATTTTTAGCTCACCTGAATACCCCTCAAAGCAGAGGATCTTGGGTCAATTTAATCTATGTGTGTGTGACTGACAAGTTGCTGTTTTTTCAGTATGTTTGCCTAAAAGATCCCAAAATTCTCCCATTTTATATATGATCGTTTATTTCTTAATTTATTATATAGTTTTTTTTTATAGATGCATTTTTAAAACATGAAGATGTGACGAATATGATAGCGGGCAACTTGGATTCTTTGAAATTAATTGGCAAAGACTGATCTCAAAATAGATTGTGGTCTGCTTCAGCTCCCTATCCCAAAGAGTAAGCACAATACCGCTCCAGTCTTCCCAGCACCCCACATTGCCCAAATGTGGTAAATTCGCAGGTATTTTCAATTTTACCCTCTTATGTCTCATATCATCTGCATTAACCTTGATGCCGTCAAAAATACACTATTTTTATTCATTGTTAATATTAAGTTGTGGTGATTGGTGTGGTAAAAGAGAAAAAAACATATATCTAAACTTATTGTTTTCTTACTTAGCAAGAACGAAATTCATCCAGCCTCACACACCTTTTTCAGAAAAAACTGTTTACTCAAGGTCCCTTCGATAGTGAACAAGAAATGAAACTACCGTAATACTGAGCAGCGTTGAAACAATGCATGCCCATAGCTATTAGTGTTATTTCGTTGCTCATGTGTGTTATTTTCCCCATGTTACTATTTCGACCTAGGGAGTTGTCCGCCATTGACCATGTCTATCACTGAATGTCCCGTAAGTGTGGCTTGAGACCAGACTGTCCACATCATTGAAACTACCTGCTTTTATCCAATCGATCAGAGTTTGTGCTGGATACATTTATGTAACACTTGTATGCCATCGTAAAGCACACAGAAGCCTTAATTTGCTTTTCGTGCTTGAAGTTGGCGAAACTGGAATTCTACTTGACAGAAATAGCAACCTCGCGATTTAAAGCGAGAGAAAGGTTGACAACCTTAAGGGTCAATCTGTGTAAATCGCGGTGCTGGTAAACCCGCGTTAATCCCGAGCGTCTCACCATAGATCAGGTCGCTTATTACTAGTTTCCAAAGGTCAAGCCACAAACAAACCTAAGATATTGGCAAAGCTTGCTGACGCAATTAGATTCCATTTCTACTATAAGCCTTAATCCTTTCTACTATAATATATATGCAATAAAGGTGAAAGATAGGGGGCTGTCACACACCGACAGGCAGATAAGAAAGAAGTTTCAGAAAAAAGATGTTTCTGTGTCGAAATTGGTTAATGCGACTAGAAAAAGAACCAATTGCAACCAAAATCTGTAGTCTAAAATGCTCCCTCTTCTATGGGATAGAAATAATACGCACTTGACGAAAATTGTTGAAAGCGGTATATGACCCAATTCATTCATCCACTCACTCACTCTAGATATGAGAAATTCATTTATGAAGGAGTTATGAGAAGTTAAACCACGAGTGTCGACTGGTAGGTTATTCCTGTTCGGAATTATTTAACCCTACCTGGCTTGGAGGGGGGGGGATGATAAAAAATAATTAGGGGGGTCATTTGCCCTCCCCCCCCTCCAGACCACGATACGCTCCAAAAGGCCCAGGCCAGATAGAGTTAAAAAGCTCAATAAGTAAGTGTATAGGGTTAGGTTATGGCAACTTGGGGTATTTTAGTAAACTACTCTCTTAGTTAACCGTGGGAGAGCTGGGTTGGATTAAAATATAGTTATGTAATATATTATCACATGGATTGCAGGGCGCATTCCAGGCAATCAGAGTCTCTAAAGCATCCCTTTGTTTGAAATACTGTTCGACCTTTTTGGTGGAATAGGGTAACATTATTCCAGTTACAGAATCTCTGAGTTTGCCGTTCGTGATTGAAGGCGATGGAATTAGGCCTTTGTCCAGTGTAATTGAGATCCCAATTCCGAGATCGGGAAATCAGCTGACGGCCCCCAGGGCCCGTGCAGGTGAGATGGAGTTGATCACCTAGGATAATCCCAAGTGTCTCGACATAGATCAGGCCATTTCGACATAGATCAGGCCATTTAGTACATTACACGGCTCAATCTTATGGTAATCCCTGTTCGTGTAAATGAATTGTATTTGTACTCTATAACCTACGAGTGCAACAGTTAACCAGGCAAATTAATCTCTTCTGTTGGTTGACGAAATATGTCAAGTTTGTTCTCAGCGGCATTTTTTTCGTTATTGCGGTGCTGAATCACTTATTGCGAAGCAGGTTTAGACGTTATCTACCCTACTACAACTGTATATGCCTTATTATTCGGCGGGTTTCATAGCAATTCCGCTGGCTGAAGCAGCTTCTGACGGCGGTACACCGCAAATCACGTACGCCAGATAGGGTAAAGTTAAGCAGTAGGGTAACTTGATGTATATTGATCAAATTTACACCAGTTATCACCGATTAAAACGTTCATCCATGATGTAACATGGCGACAAACAAAAAACGACCACCTGGATAATTGCATGCGAAGCTCAAATCGATTCACCCATCAATCATCTGTATTGAAGCAATGCAAACTTGTAAATTGTTAGAATCCAGGTTCCCGGTACCCGGTGTGGAAACTCGGGAGTCTCTTCCCAGATATTTAGAAAAGAAGGAGAGTGCACTTCCCAGCCATCTATCCTGTTCAACTTATGATCATGTCTTACCGGTTTACTCACAGTATATACCAATGCGTACTGGCCATTTACACTGTGAACAAGCAAAATTGACAAAGTGCCAAAAAATCATTCATATGTTGAACAAATATTTTTGTAATGATGTCTAGTGATTATCTGTTACCTGTTTCAGTCTAATAAGGATTTAACCAAAAGGAATTGCTGCATTCGTTTACGGGGTTTCGAAGCGAGGTCTGTTGAATAAGGTACAATGACGTACAGTTCTGGTTACGACCAGACAAAACCATCATACACGTGAGTTAATCTCATCAAACTCTTTCTCTCCGGGATTTGGATACCCCCAGGTAATGCCTTAATATGGTTCTGTTCGAATAGTAGATCACCCGGAAACTTCTACCGTTTCAATTAACAACTGAGTACCTTATACTATTAGGAGTATTGCCCTCATTCTATTTTGTGGAATTACATTCATACGATCGTTTTAGCAGTCTGAGCTCAAATGAACTTCGCATCTTCTTAAAAACCCGGCTATAATGGCTGAGCTATGACCAGTGGATTGTCCCTGTGATGACCTCTTCTGGTGACGACGTCACTTTTGGTTGAATGCCGGCCTGAGCATTTGGCTTGAGTCGTTTTTCTCAATACTTTTCTGTAATACACCAGCCGTAGTAGCGAATTGTGTGAAACAATTAGTATGGGGGATATTATTAAAAAAAGTTAACATCCCAACGAATTTGTGAGATTTACGCAGAATGTTCGCCAACAAATCTCGTGTAAGCAGAGTTTTAGAAATCTTGATGGACGAAGACATTTTTCCTGCTCCTAGATAAATGGAACTTTATCACTGGCCATATAATCCAATATACGATCTCATCCATCTGTCGTCAGGTAATGGTATTTCCTTGTTATCCGTATTTCGTAGTTAAATTGACGGGTGTTTTTTTGCGAGACAGAGACAAGATTATGATGCCGTATTACAGTTTGTATAATAAGCCCCATCGATTGATCGTACACGGAAATTGAAGCTGTCGTAAAAGCTTATGTCCGTTCCCAATCAACATGTTATATCGGTGCAGCGGAGCAGGTTTTACTGTATTTTATAACTAGATCACAAGAATATGTACTCATGTGGTGAGATAAGCTACAGTGTTTCAACATGAATCTTGTATACAGGCGTCAGATTCTACCTTCAGTAACTAGACGCATTGAATTACTGAAAGACTATACTCACCACGTTAACACCAGATTTCAACCGGCATGAAATCGAAACACAAATATAAACATAATCTAGTTCCCTAAGAGGAACTAGTAACGATATAAAGCTCCAATGCTAGCGATTTAAATGAAAGAGAATAATGATAAATGTTCCAAAGATGCCGATAAATCACCAGGACGTTTCTGTCTTCAAGCCCGTATCACCGACTTGCATCGCTTTATCTAACATGGATTACCAAATATTTCACGAGTATTGTGTATCCCAGTGCCATATGCTATATATGTTACTAATAATGCAAATCAGCTGTGATTTCACTCACTGATATTCATTTCGCGATATAGTAATTTTGAACTATATGTTAAAAAAGGTGGAGAATAAACGATTATTCGACGCCTGGTCTCTCTGAATAAAGACTTGCATTCTATTGATATCTTCCCAAATTCACTATGACCAGTTTTATACATCTGAGGATGAAACATCCCACCAGTTTCCACCAGATGTGTTTGCGGAGCTAATCCATCCGTTGTTGTTTGATATTGGCATTTAGATCCGTTTAAGTCGCTATGGTAATCTCAGACAGAGAGAGACAGAAAGAGAATTAAGGTTTAACGTTGCGTTCAGCAATATTTCAGCTATATAACGAGGATGAAACAAAATTCCAGGTATTCAAGTTAATAGCTCAGTAAACTAATGCGTTAAAACAGCGGTACTCTCAGTCAAGGTTTCGACATAAAAATACAGAACATCACTGAGATACAGAGCATAACGGAGATACAGAACATTACTGAGATACAAAACATCACTGAGATACAGAACATCACTGAGATACAGACCATCACTGAGATACACAACATCACAGATACAGAACATCATTACTGAGATACAGAACATCATTACTGAGATACAGAACATCACTGAGATACAGAACATCACTGAGATACAGAACATCACTGAGATACAGACCATCACTGAGATACAGAACATCACTGAGATACAGAACATCACTGACATACAGACCATCACTGAGATACAGAACATCACTGAGATACAGAACATCACTGAGATACAGAACATCACAGGAATCACTCATGAGAAATCGATGTCTTTGAAAGGACCCCAGTCGGTAAATCGGTGTGTGGTGGAATCTAACTTCTTTTCGGTACACCGACGTTTCTCCGCCACCATGGCATTACATTTCTTAATTGTCACACTGAAGACACGAAATATGTGTCTGCCATATTGCTGTGACTATCTTCCTGGAAAGTAGATAGCATAGTGATAGGAGCCAGGCCAGACATTGGATACACAGTCGCTGTCCAGAAAGGATTTCCGTGTTCATCACCAACTTGACATAATCAAACACAAGAAGCAAGTAATCATAACATACAAATGGAGATTTTTTCACGGGAATTATATTCCGAAAACAACCTTTCACGAGAATGTAGAGAGTTCCCCCCGAAAAATAAATTGCTGGCAGTAACCAAGAATCTAAACGGCTACTTTGGAGGAGAATTTATCCTCCCATACTGGACCTAAACACATGAGACTGAAGAGTTGTGCGATTATGTTCCTGTGATAAATGGATGAACTGGACATGCCTTATGGATCTCTGTCTCATTCTTCGGGATTTGTGGCAGCGATATTTGCTTGATGAGACAAAATGGTGGCCAAATCCTGACCTTGTGTTTGCAATTCTGGAGACCATTTTCCTCGTGGCAGTGACCCATTTACGTGCTAGCATCTCGTGAAGCGTGTGATATATTACTTTAGAGGGACCTAGCTATTCTCAGAAATGCGAGACGATAATAGAGTGTTAGTTACAGCCACTGGATTTTATCTGAGATATATTATGCTTTTGATGCGTGTCATCGAATTCTGTCTAAAGGCAATCGGCTAAATAAACTACCGGACCCTGGACAACCGTTAAGGGATCATATCCAGCACATGTGAAGAAGAAAAGAGTGGGGTAGTTTAACTCATGCTTACCTGGTTTGTGGGGGCCACTTTGCCAAACTTAAGCATTCTGAAATCTGACAAAAATGGAGAGCTGAGACTCCGTGACTTTATAGTTTATCATATTGGGGTCATTTTGAGCCTATCTGCATGACCCCACGAGCAGAGGATCATGGGAAAATCCAAGATGGCGGCTATGTGGAGTCCCAGAAAAGTGATGTTTTTGTCATATTTCTTAAAAACTTCTGCTTTTCTGCCCTGAAAAGCGGACGAAAACTATTTTATTTCACATCACATTAATATTTAATTTATCATGCAGTTTTTGCGGAAAAATTGCATAAATAAACAATTCGGAAAATCTGACTGAAAAATCGACCAAAATATGCCGTTTTTGAAGATGACGTCACTGTGACGTCATCAAAGCGGCCATGTTGGATTTTTTTCACATTTTCTGGTAGATCTTGACCCAAGGGTATTGTGTGGTAAGTTTCAGCTCCCTAGCTCAAGGAGTAAGACAAATAATTAGGGGGGACCATTTCGCCCCCCCCCCCCCAGGCCAGGATATGTCCCTAAAAGCTCAGGCCAGGTAGGGTTAAAGAAACCAAGAACAGAAACAATATACTTGAAACTGACGCATATGGAGTGGCTGAGGTCTAGTGGTTATTGCAGTAAGTAATGGAAAAAATATATTACAAGCGATTTCAAAATGTTCCATGTGGTATGGCATACAGACAACTCGAATCTCAGGGTAAATCGAGACTGGGAAACAAATGAAATATCGACCAAGTAACATCAATTTCGGGGATTATTAGTCGAACACAATTTTAAGAAGTACGATGATTGGTTGCCTTCATTTGGATAGTAAGCCAGGACGAATGAGATTCAGTAATATCACAATGTTTCATGAACACATGGCTGTACATATCTTATCCATATCATGATGTTGCCAAATCCAAATACCCGTATATGAAATAACCTCTGAGAGAGTCAGGCTAAACTGACTGTCATCTGGATTCGAACTCGCCGATTCTCTGCAAATTGAGGTATGGCGTTACATATGCACTAGATCGCGGTTTGCCCATGTGATGATCAACGCTCTCTCCCGGCTTTGCATTGTGCTCAACTGGTTTTATAACGAAGAAATGATTATTGAGAACATGGGATATGAGATATCACAATATGATATGATCAATAAGTTTCGTGCAAACAAATTATTAGGCCTACTCGGAAATCAAGTGATTTCGAGAGCCCATCTTATGTCACTGTAAACCCCACGGAAGAAATTAACGAAATGCTATATACTCTAGAAAACCACTTAAATTTCGATTGTGCTTGTCAAAAATTATAAAGGTCAGAACTAAACAAAAAATTCTAAATAAATTAAATTTCGCAGTCTGGCGAAATTTCGCTCCTCCCAGGAATAAACATTTTTCGTAATCTCGAGACAATGGACCTAAAATATATCTTGGGGTCATGCTCTAGAAGCAACTGTAATATCTACATTACAAAATAAGAAATAAGTTTAGAATGCGAACAATTTGAAGAAAAGCAAAGAAAACGTAAGTCATCAGTCACCCGGCATGGACGCCATTTTCAATGTTCTCATGATCCCCTACGTGGAGGGGTGTACAACTATGCTCATAATTACCTCGGTGGAAATCTAGATACTCTGTTCGCAATTTACCTTACATCGAATTGAAGTTACATCCGCAATAAACCGTAAATTCATTAACTACATGTATATGTAGTCTGTCATATGAAAATTTTCATTGAAGTTCTTTTGTGTAATCAGGAAAGGAAGCAGAACTTATACTCAATCGCGAAAATCACGAACCGATATCTGTTGGTCACTACATATGATAGTATGCGACACAACAGTTTTGTTATTAACTTCCTTGAAAATTTGCGAATCATCTGGAAATCATGGACAACTTTAACCTCTACAGTGATGAGTGTCAGTATGACCCCTCACCCATCCAAATTATGTACGCTATCTCCGAATAGACAAAATATAATAGCTTATACTCAGTGGCTTTATAGCCCATCATATGCTTCTTCTTTTTTTTTTTTTTTTTTTTTTTTTCCAGTTAAGCCCTGGACATGCCACTGGGCATTTATTGCCTGTTAATGACCACGCCTTTACAAAACCCCTACAATTCCCACGTGGTCTGGGGTTTGGGGATGATGGATGAAATAATTAATTTGTACTTTACAATAACTCAATAATCGCGCGGTATTTACTCATAATATAATGGTGATATCAATAATAATAAGAGTAGTAATCATAAGTAAAAAAAAAAGATCGTCAGTCAAACTGATATCCATGATTTTTGTTTCTTTGTGAATAATGTTTTTTGTTTCCAAGACGTGGCCGGTCTCTATAAAGGACAACACAAGTTCAAGGTAGAATAACAGAAATAACACAGAAAGAATCATTCGGGTAACATAAAATCAGTCGCTTGTCCATTATATGAGCAATGTCCCATGATATCGTGGCTGATAACCAGAGCATATTCAACTGACCATTTCCCCGCAACAGTGGAGGAGGAAAGAATCAGTGTAGGCTGGTAGGTATGAGGATAGGATAGAGAGAGGTATTGACCACGGAGAGAGGGAGAAAGGACAGGGTGGGGTGGGACAAGGCTGGGGTAGGGGTTGGGGTGGGGGTATTTCCCATATAATTGAAAACTCGTCTCCAACTAACCAGTCGATATTAATGACCTAGTGATCAGATTGGGTTGTGGTATAGTGTCACCTTACTTAGCTGTTGTCAGAGGACCCCACTTCGCTTCAAAACTTGTCTGACACATATTACGTATGGCTATATATTTTTCTATGTCCCTGGTCTTAAGAATCAATTGTCGTGCTCCCTGAAAGACTGGCTTGATATTGCAAGATCTACAAATATATATATACCGCTTTACCAACAGTAACAAATGATTGACAAGAACAGATACGGTATTACTTAGAATAACCTGAGAAACCGATGGTTCAGTAATAGAAATTGCCAAATTCTTTGCCCAGGTGTGCAGATCTATCCATATTTGTTTTGAGTATATACACACTGAGCCCAGAAGGTGTAAATTACACCTCTACGGGGTGTAAATGGCTTGTCCCAGGGCTAACACCCTTTTGGGTGCGAATTAACACCTTCTCCGAAAGGTGTAAATTTACACCTTCTCGAAAAGGTGTTAAATTACACCTTTTTTGCTCACATTACACCTTCCATGTGTGTTCATTCACACCTTCTGAATAAAATTTGCACCTTCCAGACAAATTTATAAGCATATTTTTGGGGGAACCCAGCATCACATGGGTGTTTATTTACACCTTTTGGCCACAACTAAACCTTTCAGTGGTGTTAATTTACACCTTTTCAACAGAATTACACCTTCTTTGGGTGTTTATTCACACCTTTTGAGCAAATTTGTATCATCTAGGGGTGCTAAAATACACCTTCTGGTGATCATTCCATCTTCGAGGGGTGTTAAATCACACCTTATTGGTAAGTATTACACCTTTCATTGGTGTTAATTTACACCTTTTGACCGAGATTATGCCCTATTGGGTGTTTATTTACACCTTTTGGCCAAAATTAAACCTTCTAGGGGTGCTAAAATACACCTTCTGGAGACAATTCCATCTTCCAAGGGTGTTAAAACACACCCATTTCGTGAGAATTACACCTTCAAAAGGTGTTAATTTGCACCTTTTAGTGAGAATTAGTGGTGTTCGTACCACCCAGTAATGGCTCATGATATATTTTATTAAGGAAATCACAAAAAACACATTTACATTGGTCTTTTCATGTTAGCCCTCCCTAATATCATAGTTCACTCTCAATCTGTGTGTGAAAAGATGTTCATATACACACCCACTTTCTCGGGGTGTTCTGACCCAAGTTGTATGAAATTATGTTCATATACACACCCGCTTTCTCGGTGTGTCCTGACCCTACAGTAGCCTGAGTTGTACGTATATATGAGTATGCTAGCACATCTTCATAGATGTGTACTAATGTACCTCAGAGCCAGTGTTTCGAATTACCAGCGTCTAGTCCGTCATTCTTAATCCAGCCGTCGTCCATTAGAGAATATCCGCGTCCATAATCCGAAGACCTATTCCATTTTCCATATAACAGTATTAGCACCAAATTCAAAAAGACAATCATAGTATACATAGACATAGGCTTGTTTCCTGCAAGAGAGAAATCCCGAAATCT
>JAVTVY010001165.1:0-33845 GCA_036873755.1 Hanleya hanleyi
ATAATCTATTACAAAATCTATTCATGGAGACACTTTATATTTCTTGACATCTGGCAGCTCTACATATATCATCCCGCCTACTTTCACTTTCAGCGACGTGCAAATGCCTGCGTCTGACTCTCCCCATTTACTGGAGTTTATTATTGATCATCGACGAGGAGTCAACTGTATGAGTGTCTCCATGCATAGATCTTCATTCAGTTCTTTATTTTTCTAAGTTCAGTTTTTCAGCATTTTAACTGTTACGCTGCGGCGAGTCGTTCAAACGGCTCTCGTCTTTCTATACGAAAAATGCGACGAGCCGTTGCTTCTGCCAATGCGAGTGCAGCGATGTACCATTCTGAAATCGCTTTTTTTCAAATTTATCAAGCATGAAACTCGATAAAAACCATACATATATTGTTAGCTAAGCCTGATTTGATTTCTTGAATGTAAACTTGATATTCTGTCTCAGAATAACGAAGTCGGGAGGAAGAAATAAAAATGAAAAATAAAAAAAAAACACCAACGGAGATTTCCATAAAACGTTGTCGAGAAGCCGCCCAGAAAATATAAAATACTCACAGAAAACCCCTTCAAAATATATGATTCTTTGGTATAGTTGAAGTACAGAAGCTCAGTTTATATTTCCAAAATGCGGGTTTCGATTAAATCCGCTAAACAAACTTTATTTTCAAATTTCTTTCGAGCTTCTGCGCCACGTAATTTCGTTGCGATGAGATAAAAATGGCGTTTCCCTCAGATCAGCTTGACCCAGTTGAAGGCGATGTAGGTTACGTTACCCCGCTTGTCCAATCAAGGTAACCGATACAGGATCGGCTGTTACCGTTACTAGAGAAACGGGAAAACACCCCTTGCAGTTTTTCGATGTTATCGTCTGTTTGATTGGCCATCGGTCGAAATCACGCATTCAATCAGAAACTACAAGGAATTCCCTTTCCAATGAAACGTCATACGCCCGCATGCAAAGTGGAACAAAACGTAGGCTGTGCGTATAACAACAACAACGCACACATCGCTCTTCCACCACGTGAGTGCAGTCTTTTCTTTCTTCTCGCGAGCTGTATTATCTTTGCATTTCGTTACAGAAACTCAATTTTATTGAAGGAAACTCAATTTTTTCGCGGCCTACGGCGCGCGAATGTCCGAAAAATAAAATACTCAATTTTTTCATGGAAAACTCAATTTCCAAAAAAACGTCAAAACTCAATTCTTATTTGTTTTTCATCGGGGTTACCCCGATGAAAAACTGTCAAGAAAAACCCCTGACCCGTAAATAAAGGGGATTGTCCATGTGTAGAGTTGGTGTACATATTGTGTTTTCCCAGTGAATAGTGAAAGTCCATTCAATCTTGTATATCATCTATGTTCATCATGCACATACTGTGATCTAAATTCAACCCATGTAGTGATAATGACTAATCATACGTAAGGCTGCTAAAAATTGGATTTGCCATGTGATATATTCTGTAATTAATGTATGAGCAGAGTGCAGTGTCAGAGTTCTACTCCTACTTGATACTTGCTGCAGAAAAGCCTCATATTTTGCTAAGTTTTCTGTTTCCATCCATGCAAAAAAAAGCCTAGTTTAGATAATTTGTATGCTCACTGAAGATATGAATTTCGCAAGAGTTAGTTTTTAACACCAATATGCATGTATGTATATATGTTGTCTTCAACAACATGGTCCATAACATTCAGTGCCTGATCAAAGGGACTTAACTCTCCCCTACAACAGTATCTTACATCAGTGAACAGCAACAGTGCAAGTCTAGTTTTCCATGAAGGTTTGTCTTTGTAAGATGTACATTTATACATATTTTTGTATTCTAATTGTTTCCTCCCTTGTTTTGTTTTTTCAGTAACAATATATCCCATGATTTCGAATGTAAAGTAGAAATATACTGCCACAAATTACACGAAGACTTGACGATAGCAAGTACACCCAAAAAGTTACGGAAGAAAATAAACGATTTATCCGGCTCTGTGGGTAGGAGTGTTGGCAAAAGGCTGTCAGGTTTGGTGAGTAAAGTTTTCAATTGCTTACTTTCAATAATATAAAATGGTATAGAACTAAGTGATACAGTAGACAGGGTTATCCTGTGATCTGATAGAATCATCAGCTTTAGGAGGTGTGATGCAACGACTTGGCCCATGTGAAGTTATGCTCCACATGCTATCTCTGGTGGTACCCAGGAATCCCCTGGCCTATCTCTGGTGGTACCCAGGAATCCCCTGACCTATCCCTGGTGGTACCCAGGAATCCCCTGACCTATCCCTGGTGGTACCCAGGAATCCCCTGACCTATCTCTGGTGGTACCCAGGAATCCCCTGACCTATCCCTGGTGGTACCCAGGAATCCCCTGACCTATCCCTGGTGGTACCCAGGAATCCCCTGACCTATCCCTGGTGGTACCCAGGAATCCCCTGACCTATCCCTGGTGGTACCCCCCCCTGGCCTATCTCTGGTGGTACCCAGGAATCCCCTGGCCTATATCTGGTGGTACCCAGGAATCCCCTGGTCTATCTCTGGTGGTACCCAGGAATCCCCTGGTCTATCTCTGGTGGTACCCAGGCAGAATCCCCTGGTCTATCTCTGGTGGTACCCAGGAATCCCCTGGCCTATCTCTGGTGGTACCCAGGAATCCCCTGGCCTATCTCTGGTGGTACCCAGGAATCCCCTGGCCTGTCTCTGGTGATACACAGGAGCTGCTTTGGAATATACTTGAATATATTAATAGATGATATCAGAGTGGGATATATTTATTAAGTATTCTTCTCACATGGTTGAACGTGATATTTGAAGCTCTTTCGTTGTCTTTGTCTTTCAGAAGGATGATGCTGATATTATAGGAAATATGGTCTTGTAAGTATATTTTATAAGTAAGACAATACAACTATATGATATTTACATATTATATTTCTCTGTAACATGTTGTCATTGAAAATATTTCCTCTATTCATTCATCTGAATTACACTGATGTATCGCTATATCAGATTGCCATGCCCTCTGTATCTAAAAAGATTCTGCTTAATGTTGTTCCTTGTTCAGACCAATTTGGAATATGAAGCTGAAGTTTTGTTCTCTATATAAATGGGTAGGATCAGAGCGTCAGAAATGTTGATTAGTAAAATATTTGATATTACTCTTGGCCATTCTTGATTAGTTAACTATTTGATTTTATTCTTGGCCAAACTATTTGATAATACTCTTGGCCATTTTTTCTCTGAACAATGATGTCGAATATGTAATTGACCTGTATCTTTCCTATTTGTTATCAGGGGTCCCAGATTTGAGCTAATGGCTACAGGCTGTCTAACATTAGCTGATGTAGATAACTGTATCAGAACATATGATCTCATACTAGAAAGTGTCTCCGGTGAGTCGAGTTGCTCAAAAGTCCTCTCTTATCCTGTTGTACTCCTTTTTTTTTTATTGCTAAAAATCTCTTAGTAGCCATTCATTATCTGCATTATTCATTTCAAAACTCGCCGTGCTTCATTTATTTTTAAAGAAGAATATTGCCTGTAGTTATAAAACCCATAAATGTGTTCAATATATTTGAAAGCTAGATATTTTATCAGATTCTACCCTTTACATTGTATTTCGAAATTGTCCACATTTTCCTCTATTCATGTGCAAAGATTGTCTCTCAGTAATATAGAAGATACATGTATGGTCTGCTTCAAGAAAGTTGCTACCATGAGAATTTTCAACCCTGTAATGTCATCCCACTGTTCTTGTAATACATTATGGGAACGTATGTTTTGCCCAGTGCTTGCTGAATTCTGTTCAGACCAATACCTTTGAAAAACTATGTTCTATTGTCATTTCTCAGAGGCTGGCAGTGAGCTCCCTTTGTTTGGTCACTATTGCTGTAAGTTTTCAGCGATGCCAACCTGTTTAAGAGAGTCTGCCGTTACAGGCTACCTTAACCTACAGGTAAGTTGTTGTAAACATGCTGAATAGTGGTTTTTATAACTGTGAAAATATAGAGGCATCGCTTCTGAAACGAATATTGAAGTGAACATAAAACATCTTGGATCAGTGTGTTGAGTTCAATATTTGTAAAACAATCAGTGGATATATACTAAGATGCACTTGCCTTTCATATCTTCATTATTGCATTTTGTGCATGGATTAGAGAGACCTAATGATTGTGCATGGATTGGAGAGACCTAATGATTGTGTATGGATTAGAGAGACCTAATGATTGTGCATGGATTAGAGAGACCTAATGATTGTGCATGGATTAGAGAGACCTAATGATTGTGCATGGATTAGAGAGACCTAATGATTGTGCATGGATTAGAGAGACCTAATGATTGTGCATGGATTAGAGAGACCTAATGATTGTGCATGTATTAGAGAGACCTAATGATTGTGCATGGATTAGAGAGACCTAATGATTGTGCATGGATTAGAGAGACCTAATGATTGTGCATGGATTAGAGAGACCTAATGATTGTGCATGGATTAGAGAGACCTAATGATTGTGCATGGATTGGAGAGACCTAATGATTGTGCATGGATTGGAGAGACCTAATGATTGTGCATGGATTGGAGAGACCTAATGATTGTGCATGGATTGGAGAGACCTAATGATTGTGCATGGATTAGAGAGACCTAATGATTGTGCATGGATTGGAGAGACTTACCGTAATGATAATGCATGTTCTGATTTTGTCCTGTGATTATTTTTCCGGATTGCAAGTAACTAGACTGGTCTGATTGCACTATAATGAAGATGCTCTCCCCTATCAGACTCCTGGTCAATCCTCCATATACTCTCCTCTACCTGAACAATGAGAAGGAGGTACATGAATCACCGGAATATAAACTGATTTGCTGCCTGTACAAGGTCTCGATGAAGTCCCTGAGAATGAGATAATGCTTCAATATAACCTGGAATCTGATCATGCTATATGTAAAAGGTCTCAATGAAGTCCCTGAGAATGAGATAATGCTTCAATATAACCTGGAATCTGATCATGCTATATGTATAAGGTCTCAATGAAGTCCCTGAGAATGAGATAATGCTTCAATATAACCTGGAATCTGATCATGCTATATGTAAAAGGTCTCGATGAAGTCGATGAGAATGAGATAATGCCTCAATATAACCTGAAATCTGATCATGCTATATGTATAAGGTCTCAATGAAGTCGATGAGAATGAGATAATGCCTCAGTACAAACTGGAATCTGATCATGCTATATGTATAAGGTCTCAATGAAGTCGATGAGAATGAGATAATGCCTCAATATAACCTGGAATCTGATCATGCTATATGTATACGGTCTCAATGAAGTCGATGAGAATGAGATAATGCCTCAATGTAACCTGGAATCTGATCATGCTATATGTATAAGGTCTCAATGAAGTCCCTGAGAATGAGATAATGCTTCAATATAACCTGGAATCTGATCATGCTATATGTATAAGGTCTCAATGAAGTCCCTGAGAATGAGATAATGCTTCAATATAACCTGGAATCTGATCATGCTATATGTAAAAGGTCTCGATGAAGTCGATGAGAATGAGATAATGCCTCAATATAACCTGAAATCTGATCATGCTATATGTATAAGGTCTCAATGAAGTCGATGAGAATGAGATAATGCCTCAGTACAAACTGGAATCTGATCATGCTATATGTATAAGGTCTCAATGAAGTCGATGAGAATGAGATAATGCCTCAATATAACCTGGAATCTGATCATGCTATATGTATACGGTCTCAATGAAGTCGATGAGAATGAGATAATGCCTCAATATAACCTGGAATCTGATCATGCTATATGTATAAGGTCTCAATGAAGTCCCTGAGAATGAGATAATGCCTCAATATAACCTGGAATCTGATCATGCTATATGTATAAGGTCTCGATGAAGTCGATGAGAATGAGATAATGCCTCCATATAACCTGGAATCTGATCATGCTATATGTATAAGGTCTCGATGAAGTCGATGAGAATGAGATAATGCCTCAATATAACCTGGAATCTGATCATGCTATATGTATAAGGTCTCGATGAAGTCGATGAGAATGAGATAATGCCTCAATATAACCTGGAATCTGATCATGCTATATGTATACGGTCTCAATGAAGTCGATGAGAATGAGATAATGC
Organism: Hanleya hanleyi; assembly: GCA_036873755.1. Taxonomy (NCBI): domain Eukaryota; kingdom Metazoa; phylum Mollusca; class Polyplacophora; order Lepidopleurida; family Hanleyidae; genus Hanleya; species Hanleya hanleyi. The sequence continues at coordinate 6,138 of JAVTVY010001165.1, forward strand.
CTCAATACAAACTGGAATCTGATCATGCTATATGTATAAGGTCTCAATGAAGTCGATGAGAATGAGATAATGCCTCAATACAAACTGGAATCTGATCATGCTATATGTATAAGGTCTCAATGAAGTCGATGAGAATGAGATAATGCCTCAATATAACCTGGAATCTGATCATGCTATATGTATAAGGTCTCGATGAAGTCGATGAGAATGAGATAATGCCTCAATATAACATGGAATCTGATCATGCTATATGTATAAGGTCTCGAAGTCGATGAGAATGAGATAATGCCTCAATATAACCTGGAATCTGATCATGCTATATGTATAAGGTCTCGATGAAGTCGATGAGAATGAGATAATGCCTCAATATAACCTGGAATCTGATCATGCTATATGTATAAGGTCTCAATGAAGTCGATGAGAATGAGATAATGCCTCAATACAAACTGGAATCTGATCATGCTATATGTATAAGGTCTCAATGAAGTCGATGAGAATGAGATAATGCCTCAATACAAACTGGAATCTGATCATGCTATATGTATAAGGTCTCAATGAAGTCGATGAGAATGAGATAATGCCTCAATATAACCTGGAATCTGATCATGCTATATGTATAAGGTCTCAATGAAGTCGATGAGAATGAGATAATGCCTCAATACAAACTGGAATCTGATCATGCTATATGTATAAGGTCTCAATGAAGTCGATGAGAATGAGATAATGCCTCAATATAACCTGGAATCTGATCATGCTATATGTATAAGGTCTCAATGAAGTCGATGAGAATGAGATAATGCCTCAATACAAACTGGAATCTGATCATGCTATATGTATAAGGTCTCAATGAAGTCGATGAGAATGAGATAATGCCTCAATACAAACTGGAATCTGATCATGCTATATGTATAAGGTCTCAATGAAGTCGATGAGAATGAGATAATGCCTCAATACAAACTGGAATCTGATCATGCTATATGTATAAGGTCTCAATGAAGTCGATGAGAATGAGATAATGCCTCAATACAAACTGCAATCTGATCATGCTATATGTATAAGGTCTCAATGAAGTCCCTGAGAATGAGATAATGCCTCAATACAAACTGGAATCTGATCATGCTATATGTATAAGGTCTCCATGAAGTCCCTGAGAATGAGATAATGCCTCAATATAACCTGGAATCTGATCATGCTATATGTATAAGGTCTCAGTTATGTCAATGACAATGGGATTATAACATCTTTGTGATTTACTGTGAAATGTATGTTAATCTCAATGTGACTATACATTTAAACTGGTTCAGTGATAAAGTATGCTACCATAACAGTACTTGTAACCATTTTTTACCCCTCGGCCATTTTGGCCTCGGGGTATTGTCGTTGCCATGTACGTCCGTCCGTCCGTTAACGCATTTTAGGCAAAACCGCTTCAGATACAACCACCAAATTTTCAACACCTATTTATCTAGTGCTAAGTCAGACGCCTATTGAAAGTGGCTTCCCTCGGCCCATATTTTACAGAGTTCTGCCCCTTTACAGATATATTAATTTCTATTTCTGTCCTATATGCCTGATCTGCAGAACTGTGTTTGGTTTACATGTAGCTACTATATTTTGGAAACTTATTTATATTGTTGTATTCTACAAGCCAACAAAGGATTACTCGCCTCGATTTATGGAGTTATGCCCCTTTCAGATGTAATAATCTCCGATTTTGTTATCTGTAGTTGAATGTAAAAGTTATATCTGCAGATCCGTGTTCAGTACAGCTTATTCGTCTCGATTCTTATTTTACAGTAGTACTAAGTCAGACGCCTATCGAAAGTGGCTCCCCTCTGCCCATACTTTACAGAGTTCTGCCCCTTTACTGATATATTAATTTCTATTTCTGTCCTATATGCCTGAATGTAACCAACTATATCTGCAGAACTGTTCGGTATAGCTACTATATTTTGGAAATTTATTTATATTGTTGTATTCTACAAGCCAACAAAGGATTGCTCGCTTCGGCTTGTGGAGTTATGCCCCTTTCGGATGTAATAATCTCCAATTTTGTTATCTGTAGCTGAATGTACAAGTTAAATCTGCAGATCCATGTTCGGTACAGCTTATTTGTCTCGGTTCTTATTTTACATAGTGTTAAGTCAGACACCTATTGAAAGTGGCTTCCCTCGACCCATATTTTACAGAGATATGCCCCTTTACAGATATATAATTTTTCTATTTCTGTCCTATATGCCTGAATGTAACTACCGGTATATCTTGATCATTCCACATAGAACTATCTCTTCCCCAATTCACACTACACATGGGTCACAATGACTTGGGGAAAGCTGAGGGGTTTTGATTAGATTAATCTCATGTCTTCATTCACTTATGCTCTCTTCTGAGAGGAGTGCATGCATCCCTAAGTGTGTACATCGACTGCAAATGTCACAGTTGAATACCCATAGCTTTCACAAGCCTGAAATTAGTCACCTCACATTTCTGATAAACACCTGCAATTCAGAATGAGATGGCCCTTCTTCATATACAGATATCATGTGTTAAACGGTCATGGTATGTACCACATCTTCTAATCTCCCTAGTATAATCCGTGGCGTGTCCTACTCCTCCTCCGCTTTACTCACTGCACAGCGGGTCGCATAGGTGTGGCGCGGGATAGGGTGGGCGAGAGACCTGGGGTTTTCGCTACCTGAGATTCCATGGCTTGCACCCTACAGTGGAATGGGTCGACTGCACATGCGCGATGAGTAGTGTTCGATGAGTAGTATAGAAAGGGCACACGATCTCCCTATCCCTATAGGTGTGGCGCGGGATAGGGTGGGGCGAAAGACCTGGGCTTTTCGTTACCTGAGATTCCGTGGGCCAGGCTTGCACCCTACAGTAGAATGGGTCGACTGCGCATGCGCGATGAGTAGTATACAAAGGGCACGCGATCTCCCTATCCCTATAAACTAACCCATGGGGGTGAATGAGCACTCGTAAACGTAATTGCCCAAACTATGTCACCACCGCCACCCCTGGATATTCTGCCATGAACAGAAGCTAGCCCCAGACTTGACATACATGTACATGTACATGCATATGTGTACTTTGGATTTCTCATTCAAACACGAGTTTTTACTCCGGTGTCTGTCAAGTTTCAACACCCTCACCTGAATTTAAACTTCACTTTTCTATTATGTGACTAAGCGAAAAACAGTGCAGCTATAGGAATAATAGGTTGATGTCCTGTGCCTTGTTCTCAACTCTGAGGAGTTTAAGAGGTAATAAACACCTGTTGACTGTCAGTTGATTATCATCAGTTTGATCTAACAGTTACCTGAATGAGTTGATGTAGTTGTCTGTAGTTGCCTGTGATTGCATGATAACTAACCATAAGCACACCTGTTATACAGGCTAGTCCTGGACCATTACAGGAGGATGATGACCTGTCCAGGTGGAAGAAGTACTGGTGTATGCTGAAGAACCTTCAGTTATCCTGCTGGTCCTCACCTACAGATGTGGACGTCACACAACCTCTCTTCACAATCCCTGTCACAAAGGTCAGTCAGTGAAATGTCTGCAATACCCCGGTACCACCTTTCCAATCTGATTATGTGATTGCCACTTCCTGTTTGTCGATTATAGCCCAGTTAACCAAGCAACTGACAGAGCTACCACTTCTGGTTTATCTTCTGGTGCTGTTGTGCCAGTCTCCCATTCAATCAATGTGAGGATATTGAATCGTCCCGTACAATCATCTTGCTAGTGCTGTTTAATTATCCCAGTTACTTTGTCATACATAAGGTACAGGCATATTTCTAAAGCTAATATTGATCATATTTTTGTAATTTAGAAAATGATCGTATAATATTATTTTCATTATTTTGTGATTACATTATCTTAGTATATCACAGATTCTAGTGCTCGAATTGATCGAGTCCCATGTGGGATTCGAACCAGCGACCACCAGAGTAAGGCACCCAACCACCAGCACTATATTATGTCGGCGATTTAAACCACTCGGCCACCAGGCCTCCCACCAGTGTACCTAGGATTCACTTGTCTGACCCATGTGACACTTGAATATTGTTTTATGGAAACACGAGCAATTCTCTCAGTTTTCTAACATTGGAAATGTTCTTATTTTATTCATATTCAATAATCGTATGGATGTGTTTGCCAAAATTTCAGAATACTCAGATCAGCGATGCCGACCCAAGGACGTGTAAACGATCACACACATTCCACCTGAAGACTGTAGAAGGAGAGTTTGTATCTGAGCATACCCTCGCAGCAGAGAACAAAGAAGAGCTCAACAAATGGTGGGATGGATTCCAACAGCATTTACTAGACCAAGGTAGGTGATCCCTCTGAGTGAAAGTGAAAGCACTGTTTACAGAGTTACACCATATCTTCAATTCAAAGCCAATTGTCGCGATATGACTGAAATAATGTTGAAAGCGACCTTACACCCTATTCACTCACTCAAAGCCAATAAAAAAAGTACCAATTTGTAATACATGTACATGTATGAAACTACAGTTAAATTTCTGGGAAACTATTGGAATGTTTCTTCTTCTACATAAATCTACTGTGTTTCGGCATTTAGATAATAATTGAAATATAGCTGCTTGCAGTTTCACTGATACATGTAAAACCTGTGATAATGTGTTGCATGTTCTCAGGTAATTGACAGATGAGCCTCCCTTACAAACAGTATGGTAACCCTAGGCAGCACAAGTCTCAACTAAACATTGTTCTGTTCCGTAAATCATTTCTCTATTTACCTGTACTTGCAGTGTTTTGGAAGCATTCCTGTGAGAATGTGATTGACATGCGGGAGGCGTCACCCCGTAAATTACCTCTCTTCATGAGGAAGAGTTCACTTTATGAAGACACGCCTCTCAATGGTAAGTAGATATGAATCAATCCAACATGAAGACTGAGATCCAAGGGGAACAACTCCCATTGTACAACAGATCAGTACAACAGATATTAATCACCGAAGGGTGAGATTGTGGAAATCAATATGTACAGCCTAAGATAAATGAAATATTTAGATTTATTGTTGATAAACCATATGCCTTGATATTTGATACATTGTTGAACTATTACTATTTTGCAGTTTCAGTTAGTCAGGTTGTATTAATACATCATAAGGTCCCAGTATCCCTAATATGTTTCAAACCTTCAGAAAACTTTTTTTTTTCAAAATATCAAAATATATTATTCACACTATGGGTTGATGAAAGAAAATGATAAAAAAAAGTATATCTTTATACAGAAAGTCAGCTTTGTGAATGAGCTGTCAGACAAGATGTCTGCAGATACCCCTCAAGACTGGATTAGTTGGTGAGCACTGCAGGTGATCTGCACATGTTTATCTAACACCTGACAATAAATTGATCAAGTAATCAACTTAATTCATATTTTTGAAATGCATAATTTTAAAAATTAGGAAAGATTTAAAATGGTTTATAAGTGTTTAAAGAAACTCCTATTTTTTTACCACATTTTTCTGACTGGCCTTCTTTTAACCCCTATACTCTCGTGCGTAAAGTCATGACATTTAAACGCAATGATCGACAGACAAGTATATATAGGTGCCTCACATTTTCTAACTTTGCCTCCATTCTAAAGCTATCTTCAGTTGAAGAGGGTTGCAGTTTTGGGAAAAAAAATTCTTTTTATTATTGAACTTTAAACTGTCATAAAATCATTTCCAGGATGAAATTCAAGAAAAGGAGGAAGTCGGTATATTGTATCAATCTAAAGGTTAAAATATTTGTTATGAATACTTCAGAATTTTGCAAGGGAATTTGAAGGCTAAATTTTCACAAACCATTCTATTTTTGTTGAAATAATTCAGTTGTACTGGTAATAGTATTCAGAAGAACAAAATTGTCACTAAATTTTGAATCCCTGAATGACCATCCTTCTGAAAATATGTAACTCGTTTGAGTGAGTTCATTTAGTGCAATTTGATTGAACAAATAATGATAAGAGGTCAAAAATCTTCTTGCTAGGGGTACTGGAACCTTAATTCTGTTGCCATGAATGCCATTATTCACCTTTATGCGAATCATGGTTTACCTTCACTGACCAAGGTCAACCTTCACACCAATCTGTACACATGACCATGGTCAACCTTCACACCGATCTGTACACTGACCATGGTCAACCTTCACACCGATCTGTACACTGACCATGGTCAACATTCACACCGATCTGTACATTGACCATGGTCAACCTTCACACCGATCTGTACACTGACCATGGTCAACCTTCACACCGATCTGTACACTGACCATGGTCAACCTTCACACCGATCTGTACACTGACCATGGTCAACCTTCACACCGATCTGTACACTGACCATGGTCAACCGTCACACCGATCTGTACACTGACCATGGTCAACCTTCACACCGATCTGTACACTGACCATGGTCAACCTTCACACCGATCTGTACACTGACCATGGTCAACCTTCACACCGATCTGTACACTGACCATGGTCAACCTTCCCACCGATCTGTACACTGACCATGGTCAACCAGTCAAGGACAACCAGTCCAGCACACATGTATGCTGATCATGGAGAGCTTGTACCAAACACATTACATTTAACAGCCAGGATCAGCCTCGTAACATGCATATAGTTGGTAATGTAATGTCTGATGTCAGCACCTCACCCTGTGAACCTGTAACCTCTACTTTGGAGAAAATTAAGTAAAATCATTTGATTGGCTGACAAGAATTTATAACGTTCACATCAAGCTATTGATGTGTTTGGCAAGTCATCTATCAGGGCTCTCGATGGTAGAAGAGAAAGGGACAGGGAGGGACTTGTGCTTAATTCCCATGTTGTGACAATAATACTTTGCTTTCTAATTTCTATTGTTATTAATATATGTCTTCATTTTCAGACCGTACATCGTACAATGAAGAGGTGATAGACAACATACAGATGGATGAGAGCCAGCTCAGTCAAATGTTGAACACATTAATGGGCGAGGCCAAACAGATCCGCGGAGACACATCCAGTCACGCCAGCACTGCCAGTAGCTCCTCCACAGGAACGTGAACCCAGGGGAGATAACTCCAACCTTGTTACTTACCATTGTACATTTCAGTCATATTTAAACCCATTGTAATACACCCATTGTACATAGTATCATCGATGACATCCCACTGTTCATATCATAAGATAGATGTTTCAAATATGCATGTGCTGTTTGCATAAAATTGCTGTTAGCTTATACAATTGGTGACCGAAATAGAGCTGGATCAAAGAATACAGTATAAGGATTCATACATACATGTATATCACCTGATGGTTGATACTTCATTTTATACCCTTTTGAACATTAAAGTGAATTTGAATTTAAAATTAGAATTTAAAAAGGTATGTGTTTAACACAAAGACTTTTCTCATGGTATTGATTTGTTATCTTAATTTTCATTGTTCACCAGCTTACTGTTGACTGTCCTACAGCATTGACGTTCCCTTCCAGTTCTCTCCCTTTTGTTAGTCAGTATCATACTCCTCATATCAGAGGTTTCAAATCCTACTGCCAGTGTAACAACCCATATCGATTCAAAAGACAATGTATGAACGATATACATGTTAACATAATATTCATACTCCTGTTTAAGTAAACAAATTCAGAAAATTCATCTATATACATGTAGCTTCAATGACAGTGGAAGTAATATACCTTGAAAACAGGAACTATTACCTTGAAAAGGCTGTGAAAATTGAAAGCTTCAAGGTGTACGAACCCCGAGTCTAGATGCACAAGCAGAACATGTGAATGCTAGTTTGCTAAATACTTTTATATACCTGATCTAAATGCATGTTTCTGAACCTGTTAAACCAGGATTACTTATTGAGAGGTTCAGTATATACATTCTTATGTTATCATGATGGGATCCACTCTTCTTAACTGAAAGCAAGTTCTTTCTTCAATTTATTTCACATGTATGTATAATTTGAGAAATACTGTATAGTATGTAAATTATTTTTACGTATCTTTTTTGTCTTGAGATGTATTTTTTAAAATTTTGATGAGCAAGAAACGGTTTCACGATGGATATGTCTTTGTTTGCAAAAGTCAGTCTTCAAGTATTATCTTTCATTGTATCATTGGTAATTTGTGAATGATATTTTTGTCATCATGAAGCTTTTATCATGCAAATGTTAAATGCTACTGGTCAACTATATGTACAATGCATTTCTGCCATTGGCTCCCATCAGTTCCATAGTTTAAATTCAATGTTTCTAGACCTCAACCTTGGCAATGTTACAATTCATTTTTACATTCGTTTTGTGTATTGAATTGTCATCAATTAAAATTATCCTAATAGTTTTATTGGCAGAAGATAACAACTGGACATTTATTGTATTTGTCCTGGATATGTTGTAAACTCTAGTCACAGTCAACGGTATATAATCAGAGGCAATGAGTAAATGGCCTGACATATATAATTGTCTGTCACATTATGTTTCAAAGGATGTATCACTCCATATATCAGCTCCCATATCCAGGCAATAAATGTATTTGGGGTGCATTGAGTGAAAGTTGAATCACCATAATGGACTAATTTGATATTGAACATTGGAACTTCTGCATGATGCCACTAGGTTACATGGTGAGATTCAGATTGAATGCACTAGGTGACAGCAGTACATGCAGAAGAAGGCAGTTTCCAACATTACCAACTGATGATGAAATTACTGTCACAGAAGTATACAGCAGGATTCAAAGGAGAGAAATACACTGTAACCTCACTATAACGGTGTTGTTGGAGGACCAAATTTTAACCGCCTTATAGATTTTCAGCCTTATAAAAGGGTTGAAATAACAGGTATTCTTCAATTTGGGGGATGCCATAGCACCCACCTTATATCAGAATCGACACTATATTGAGGCACCTTATAGTGAGGCTACACTGTAGAATGAACTGATATACGGTACGGTAATCCTTCTGATAATTCAATCCCTCTATCAAAATTCAATCACCCCCAAGTATAGGGACCAAATTCGGCATATAGTTCATGTAAGACGAAGTGACGTAAATTTATGGGATTTCCAATAGTAGCAAAAGGGGAAGTGGTCTGCCATTGTTCCATATGCTAAAATGTGAAGTCATGATGAAAAGCGGTAACTCCTCTTAGATGAACTATAGACCCAAAATTCAATTGGTGCTTCTGGTAAATTTGATCACCCTCTAAAATCATTGAAATCATGAAGAAATAATGGATTATATGCATGATTTTGATCACCCCCAGATTTCATGGTGGGAAATTTCACTTCCTGTGATTGAATTATTAGAGGGATTACCGTACGTCAGCCCTGACTGGAGATTTGGGAATAATGATCACACTATTACAGATATACAGGATTCTCATTGAAATTACACTAGAAAAGGCAGCACATTCAACTCCCTCTGTACCGACATTATTGACAGTTCCAAACTGATGTCAATACTAACATGAACATGATTGAAGCGAATATATACGCATCGACATCCCATACAGAGAGATTAAGACTTAACAATATTTTGCATGGGTATATAATTCACTTTTTCATGCATTAGAAAGCTCCTGCAAAATAAATATAGTTGTGCTGCCATTTCTAGTGGGGTTTTTTCCCCCCATTCTTTAGACTATGCCTAACCAAATGTTATAGGATTCTCATTGTATATGACATCACTTATGTAATACAACAGAAACTGCCATACATCCAATCCTTTCCATATTATCCTCTGAGTTGCTCAAATATTTGATCAGATCGTATTTTAAGGTTCTACCAAATGGTCCCCCTATACTTTTTTGATGCTAAATTGTTGTAGTAAGAGGTTATATTTGACTTTTCATAGCTGTTTCTGGGAATGGTAGAAGTTTTCAAAAAACAAACTTGAAGCCCTCCATTACCACGCCTGTTTGGAAACAGTGAAGGCTGTGACCTGCTTGAATATGACGTCTGAGTCTGATTACGATCGTTCGTAGAGAGCAATCATAGCTAATTGTCTAGTCGACATTTCAATTGTACTGCCATCAACGTCACAAAGCTAAAAGGTAATGTCTTTGGTGACATCATGATGATGTCATCATACCCAATTGTTGTGCAGCGCACTTTCCAATAGGATGTCCAACAATATTGACTGTTGTCGTAATCAGACTCTGACATCGTGGGTCAGAGGTTACAGCTTCAATACGTTTTTCACCCCATCTGGGGGTATTTGGTAGAACCTTTAATGATCATAATTTGGATAGCTTGATAGGCACTAGTTATCAAATATCTGTCCTAAAACCAGACACCATTGTGTTTTGTCCTTTCAGGTCAATTTCATCATTGAAAATTCAATTCTTTGATGTTTGTACCGATGCTTATATTTTCTCTAGTAATAGTAACGACATGCAGTTTTTATAAAGGGAACATCATCCCTTCCTTGAAGGCATCATTATGTGAAATTGTATGATCAAGATTGTTTAACCTGAATACGTATTTCTTATTGCATCACTCCAGAGAATTCCAGTGCTAACTTTAGTATTTGTTGTCTTTTATTTGTAAACACTCTAGTGGAGTCCAAACTGCCAAACCAGAGACCTTATCTTTGAAATAATCCAAAGACAAATATTTTGCTTATAACCTGATGAAAAATATTTTGTATGATTATAAAGTTATCAGATGCAGAACAGAACGTTGATGTTATAATTCCATGGATATTGGGTGCTTGTGAACTTTTGGTTTCGGATTAAAATTTCGTAAAAGTTTCAATAATCACTTGGGAAAGAAGGCTCATCATCTATTCATGGTTAATTGTTGTATAACATTGGAACAAGTTCATTGTTTAAACAGGACCATAAACCATTGCTTGTCTATGGTTGAACCTTGACAACTCAAACAAATGAAGGGAACCAGTGTTTGGACCAAGTTTGGCATTTGCTCATTGTTGCAGTCTTACTAATCCAAACTGACCAGCTATAAAAGCTTTAATATCGCTATCTTTTAGGGCGAGATCTTTTTGTGTCTTGATTCACTGGTGGTATTTGTACAGAGTTCACTTGCTGCCTATGTTACTGCCAAATACTGGAACCAGTAACTTTGATTGTTATTTAGCTAAATTAAAATAATACCGTACTATTTTGCGGCAATAAATTTTAGAATCTTGATTAACCATTGTTTGTGGCTTTATCTGCATCATTTCTCTTGTAAACCTGTTGTGGGTATGGCTGGTAAATCAGGGGACTGTCGTATATATTGCAATCACGATTTCTGTCGGACTGTTAACTTTTGTAAGCTGTTCAATATCTCCACTTCCAGGTCTTGGATTGGTACCAAACTTGGGGTAAACATTACTCATGGGGCAAATTCATTTTGCAGTTGTAATTTCAGTCACTGTGGCTGAAAATCTGTAAATCATAGAAAATTGTTGTTTATGCTAGAAGTACAATTCAAAGATATGGATTGTGATGGCGAATAAGGCTGTTGGCACTCCTAGACCAATTATAGCCAAAGGTTATTGTCTGCGTTGTGTGTCTGTCCATCGTGTTAACACAATATCTCTTGAAGGGTTGTCGGGCTTTCCAAATTCATATAACTGGCAATGGGTCTGACGCCTATTTAAGATGACTGACCTTGACCTATTTTATCAAGGTCAAATGCTAGTATTGTAATTTCTCAAGGGATTATGGCTAGACTCTCCATATTCACAATACAATACATGTAGTACAGGGCATATTCTTGCTTTTTTGGGGTGAAATTATACATCCCATTGCCATTCTTGGATTATGAATAAAACTCTCCGGCACCCATCTGGAGGTTCGTCACTTTTAAGGAATTAAACCTTGGGACGTCATTGTTGCATAAGGAGTTGTTCTCCAGTTGTTCATGTAAGACAAATCAGTGGACAGCAATAAAATCAGTTGCTAAAGTTCATGAACCCCTCCGAAGTTTTGAATACAGCCAGATATAATTCAGCCTATGTCCAGAAACGCTGGCGAATAAAAGCATGTTATTTAATGCACAAACAAGATATTACACAGGAAGGAGGAACATTTACTCTCTATAATGCTCATAACAAATGAGTAATATTACAATATTTTATGGTATAAACCAGTTCACATATCCCGAACTTTTCAATTCCATGATAAATAACCGCCGATATCAAGCGTCTCCTTGAGTAAGCATTCTATCTTCTGATAATCTGGGTTTTTTTGTCAAGTAAAAGATAGATGTAGATGTACCAAAATTGATACTTACTTGCTTTCACTTTTCAGAGTACCAGTATTTGTTCATTGTTGGAAAATGATATGCCTCGGAAATAATTCTAAACACCTTAGAATCACATGGACAACAGTTTATTGGGTTGCGAGAGCAGAAATTCTGGGCGTTTAACCAATGTCAGCTTAATTAACATAGTAATGCGTTCTTGTATTATGATTGAATGGGACAAAAATATCCTTAGCTTTGTTAACATGATATCAGAAGTACATAAAAGGGACTTCTGATAATATCCTCATTAATTCGGAGATGAAATTTGGAAACAAACATTAGTAGTATGGCGGATGGCCAGTGTGGAGGCTAAGAATGTCCGGTGGCTACGAGTGTCCGGTCCCTATCTTCTGACTCGGCTAGGATACATTTCTCCACATTGGGGACTAGTGTTCGTCCTTGGTCCCAATAGAAAAGCATATGAAAAGGGACACTAATCACCAGGACATTCTTATCCATCACACCGGCCCACAGGCCCGTGGAGGTAGACTGGTTATTGCAGAAAAACTACTATAAACCCAGTGATGAACTTTGGCTGAATATCTGATCTCGTGCAAAACATCCTGACCATAGTCTTGCTGAATTATTCAGATATTTTCCGGATCCCAGTTATGAAATATGGTTTTAAATTTCGATCATTGAGCGATGTCTAGCTGAAGTGTTGTGCTTATTCACGAACGACACGTATTGCTGACAAAATGCCATAGACCATCTGAGCTGCCGTCAAGACTGTTTTCAGAGAGTGAACTATCTTGCTATTTTTACAAGCGTCTCTTTCGGATATGCCGTCTAATATTGGATGATCACATGATTTGTCCTTTTCAGTGAAAGCTAATTGTGGCTGACTAGTGTCTTCTTTGCCTTCTGTGACAAAATCCTCGTCACGGACGATTTCAGTCACGGAAGAATATTTTGCAGCATAGGCAGTTTCTGTATCGTGAACACCAGGGAACAAACCATCTTGAATCAATGAACTGAGGTGAGAATCTTCACAAACCAGATGTCTTTCTTGATCGCTGTCATCACCAGATCCATTGCAATGGACACTGCTCTGAATCTTGATTACATTTTGTAAGCGTTCATTTTCCAACTGTTGATTGCAGGCAGAGCTATCCTGTTTTACACTTTGTGCATGTGTCGCACCAATGGAGGGACTGGAGATTCCAGATTCGATGGAAGACTGGGGACCTCGATACTGGAGATCAATAGTGTCTTTGCCATTCGCACAAGTTTCTCGAATTTGTAGTGGGATACTACTGAAGTCTGCTGCATTTACAGCTTTCTTGCCATTTTGCATTTGCAGCTCACTCAAAGAAGCCACGCTACATTGCTCGCTGAGGGAATCTGAAAACGCCCCGCGCTGTGATGAAAGTATTTCTGTTCGAAGAATTTCCAATTTCTTCAAAACAGTCTTTCCCACATCTTTAGAGTCCTGAAGAGCAGTTAGAATATCGTGCCGTTCCATTGAGTACAGAACTTCGATAAGCCGCCCCAAGGTGGCGTCCTTGTGTGTCATCCAGTCCTGAAGTAGGGAAGATGCCGGAGAATTGTTTGGAACCGACTTGAAATAGCTGATGTCATCCATGGTATAACCTATATAGGGGTGGTAAATGGTATACACCCATCAATCATCTTCAGTGCAAATAACCAGAACGAAATAACAAAAGTTTAGATACAGAGATGACGATATATCAAATACAAATGAAAATGTCAACATTTTGGCGATTTTTCATCGCTCAAAATGAGTTCTTCCTATAGGTTAAGAAGGTTTTTAATCTGATATTGAGACTAATGGTTTCGATGCTTTTTGCGAGGTTGCAAGTCTTGCTTGGTTGTCCTCACTTGAGATATTGTGTTAAAACGAGCACGTGGATCAGTAGTATAGAAAAGCTAAATTCCTTATAAATATGAGGCTGAAAGTGAGGCTAATGACGTTACGGATGACGTCACTTCCGGTCACGTGAATTCCGGGTCGAAGGTCACTTCCGGCCACGTGATGGCCCAGCAAGAGTTGTCTGCCGCTACATAAGAACCCAGTGACTTCCAATGTTAAATCCAATGGACAACCCACTCATGGACATTTGCGATATGGGGTGTGGCATCTTGATTTTTCCTGTCTCGAGCTGTAGAACACGATGGCAGGGGTTTCGCTGAAAAGTTCAGGCAGGTCTGGGGTAGACATGTTAGGTCCATTCCGGCACAGTGGACACTGACAGACCTGTTCAATGTTAATCCCAATGGGGAACCTACTCATGGATATTTGCCATGTGATACCTTGTTTTCTCTGTCTCGAGCTGCAGAACACGATGGGAGGGGTCTCTAAGCCATGGGTTGAATTTCGTTGAAAAGTTCTGATGACGCATGCAAGGTGAATATTAGGCAGGCCTGAGGTTGAGGTTTTGGGGTATGGGTGGGCTAATATTGGCCCGAATTGGTCGTGTGAGGTATCAGTTGGAAGCATTCGTGGGGTAGCGTCAGACTGGATGGATGTGTAGTGGAAGTAAGGCTATGGTGCGCATGTGCCGACAGGCAATTGTGGGGAAAGGGCATTGGAATGGATGTTTGATATGCAGAGTGGGTTAGCGGGTGTACGTATGTAAAATTAGGATTTGTTCCGGAAATATAAAAAAGTGTAACACATACACCCCCACGTGCGGATATGCCCTATGGTAGGGATAGGCGAGCAGCTATACATATATAGTAGACAAAGTGCAACGTCGCTCAGAAAGCCTGTAGGGGGCGACTCGTGGACCCTGGAGTGTATCCCGGACTCCATGAGCTCAGGCATACTGATGGTGTAGGTTGGTCTACCATGGCAGAGTTACTTCCCCTCCTGGGTACAAAGGTGTATGTGTGAGTGAGTGAGGCGTGCCCAACGCCCGTCTTAACGCATTGACGCACTAACGATGGTGAGTGAGTGAGAGTGAGTGGTTATATAAGGTCGTTTGCAAACTATTAGCCTCAGTCTGTAACCACCCCTTGCATGTTAATGCCATGATGTAGACAGATGAGAGAACAACAAGTGTGACTGGTCAATCATTTTATTATCTCTTCCACAACATCATATCCACGCTAAAAATTAAGTATGCTCTTGTCAAATCAGAAGCCGTCCTTTGAGAAAGTTCAATCTTCAGCCAGGGTTGCTTTTGGCCTAAGCTGGTAGGGCAATCCAGGATAATGCACCGGCAACATGTCCTGAAAAAGTTGTTTTCGCACCCCGATCGCATTTTCCAGGCCTCGGTGGATGGTAACCCCATATCCTCTTTCAAGTGACGCTTGGTCTTCATGATGGACCTGTGCGTAGGGTCGCCTTTCATTTCAAGCGGCAGCAGGCTATACTGTTTATAGATCGCCATGGCTGTTTTCCTGATGTTTGAGCACATTTGGATATACGCCTGTTCTAAGTTACCCTGCCCGGCGTCTTCGACCACCTCGGCATGAGTATTAATAGCTTCATGTACAATACGACCCCAGAAGGTAGGTTCTTCCTCACTTCCCTGGAACGTAGCCTGACTATCTGAGGTCAAGCTCTCTGTATCAGTAGACTCTCGGCAGTCTCCGTATCGGTATCCTGATGTGCGCTCTCAGTGGGCTCATCGGCTTCTAGCCACTCGGTGTCTGGATGTATATTCCACTGGTGCCGCATCATATCGTAACGTTTGGTGAACGTGCATCCTCATTCAGAGCAAGTATGTTGATGGTTGAACGTCGACTGTGCACGTTTTTGGGATACACTTGCTTTTATAGACGTGCGTTGACGGGCCTTGCCGAGCGTTGTCGGCCACCAACGCCATATTGGTCAGCTGTGGGGTCCTCCACATTAGTCAACGTGTATAGTGCTCATGGTTAAATGAGGAGAATGGTCTTGTGTGTTTATATTGGGGCGCTTTTCATCTTAATGATGCATTCGACCAGATGTTTCTTTTGTGCCATCGCTCTGAAATATGCCGCTGTCCAGCTCATGCCTGGGGTTTTCAACATTAACGCTGTTCTTTCGATTTCCATATGGACTGGGTCCTTGTCCAGCAATTTCATATGGGTCCCGAGGTCGACATACTGCTGACGTAAAGCCCGTCGTGGTCTTGGTACCATTGTGTCATGGGCTGAAATCACGGCTTCCTCCTTCGAATACCCTTTGTGTTGAAACTTGTTTTCTGTGGCCTCTGTCTCGCCCATCTCGGCGTCCATGCATTCTTTGAACACATCCTTCCATAGCCTTGAGTTCACGTTGTGTTCATTCTCTTGTATGGGCTTGGGTTGGTCCTTCACGGTTGGGTGATATTCTAGGACTGATGGTATGAAGGGGGCCTTGTGTATGGTGGCTGGTTGCTATTGCTGAACGGGTGCTGCCAGGTGTGGACTCGGTGGATGGTGTAGGGGTATATGACGTGAGTCCTCGCTGGGTAACAGGTGAATCGGCGATCTTTGGGGGTATGAGCTTTCAAGTCTACGAACAGGTAGCCGTAAGGACGGCTCGTTGCGGCTTGGAACGCCTGCATGAAATGGTCTATGTTCTGGGGATCTGTTGATGCGATTGGAGAACAGCACGAAGTATTGGCAGGTCAAGGCAATATCTCTGGATGCCTTCCCTTGAGAAATGAGATTCTGGGTCAAATGGATCATGGACAGATGATGAGATCCTTGGTAAACAAATCGGCGATATGTGAATTGTCCTTGACAGAACATCTAGCACTACCACGTTGGTCTGCTCGGGGTCAAAGTAATAGGCTTGATCAATATCGTGAGGAATGCCTGGGACGAAGCTCACATTCTGTAATCTTGTAGTTTCGTAGGCGGACTGCCACTGGCTGTAGCACCAGACTATACAGGTATAGCTGATGGGGCCCTACCTCTCAAAATTTCATCACCCAGCAGGTCGGGCCGCTGACCTTCATGGTATAGGGATGCTCTACTCCACTTGGCGGACCCATAGCGGGTGGACTCAGTGGTATCTCATATCTATGCATTAGACGAATATGTCGAGAGAGTGTCTTCTGACAGAACGTGCATGTACCCCCAACATGGTACCTGGTCAGAGGGTGGTTAGAGACTGAGGCTAATGGTTTACAAACGACCTTATATAACCACTCACCAGCTTTAGTGCGTCAATGCGTTAAGACGTGCGTTGGGCATGCTTCACGGGCGCTGGGTACGCCTCACGGGCGTTGGGCATGCCTCACCCACTCACTCATACACTTTTGTACCCAGGAGGGGGAGCTAACTCTACCATGGTAGACCAACCTACATCACCAGTATGCCTGAGCTCATGAGTTTGGGATACACTCCAGGGTCCACGAGTCGCCCCCTATAGGTTAGTATATAGGCGTAGCCATGTCTCAATGATGCATCTGAGGGACGCTGCACTTTGTCTACTATATATGTTTATCTCTCGCCTACCCCTACCATAGGACTATAAAGTTAGTCTTTTCCGCACATGGGGGTGTATGTGTTCCGCTATGCTACTGACGCTACCTCACGACTGCTTCAAACTGATGCCTCACACGACCCATTCGGACCAATATTGGTCCACCCCGACACCAAAACGTCGACCTCAGGCCTGCCTATTCACTATGCCTATTCATCAACCCATGGCCTCGAGACCCCTCCCATCGTGTTCTACAGCTCAAACAGAGAAAACAAGGTGCCACATTCCATACCGTAAATGTCCATGAGTGGGTTGCCCAAGGTGCCAGGTCATTGTCCACTGTGCTGGAATGGACCTAACATGTCCACCCCAGACTTGCCTGAACTTTTTAGCGAATTTCAATTCATGACCTCGAGACCCTGCCATCATGTTCTACAGCTCGAGACAGAAAAACAAGGTGCTCACTGGATTTAAGATTGGAAGTCACTGGGGTTTTATACAGGGGCAGACAACTCTTGCTAGGCCGTCCCATGACCGGAAGTGACCTTTGACCCTGATGTCACTGGAAGCGTCATCAGCCTCACTTTCAGCCGCATTTTTTTATAAAGAATTTAGCTTTTCTATACTTCTTGGATCCAAGGAATATTGTTGGCGTATTATTTTCTGATTTGGTGCTTATGCTGAGCAAGAAATCAATAGTTTACATCAAAAATGGAATCATATGGAGCTATGAACCCCACAAAAACAGATTGTTCTCGTTTCTGATTAACTAATGTTTATTTCACCAGCTTACCCACTCTGTCAGCAAAGTCCTCCCAAGTCTGTATACCATGCAACGCTAACCGTTGGAATGCATTCCGCAAAGAAGCACTTCGTAAATCCCGAACCAAAGTGTTTTCTGTTACTTCTGAGCACTTTCGGGATCGCACACGAGCTGAAAATTATAGATCATTCCTGTTTTATAAGTAATATACAGTAAAAGCACAACCATTGATTTAATCAACCTCCAAACAGGGTTATCTCCCCTTCTGCCAGTCGATCGACTGGTAGGAGGGGAGATAACCCTGTTTGGAGGTTGTGATTTAATGTTGAACCCTTTGGAAACCACGAGCCTCATTGACGACCTGATGAAATCTCATACAATTTCCAGATTACCAGACTACTCCCCACCCATCCCTCGAGTCCAATGTTCAATCTTCGAGAAACATTTTACATATTCATGTTTATGGTTTCTATGTAATGAAATCTGAGTTCATTGAAGTAAATTTCTTATTAAGCATTTCAAGAAGGGTACCCACTTACACCTTCCCTATCAAGCTAATTTGACCTAAAACTGGCCTTATAAATACTTGACTCTTCACCTCTATCTTTCCGTTTTCCGTTGTACTCTGATTCCAGTTGTTCTGCCAAACTCTCCAGTCCGATATCCGGATGTCTCAAAGCGTTAATGAATTGTGAGAACCAATGATCCCTGCCTCTCATATATCCTAGTAAAGCTTGTACCGCTATCTGTCTTCCATCGTTTTGTTGCCGACATGTAATTGTTTCCTGAAAAGAAAGACTTAAACATAATGCTCCTTCTTGTATTCAAGGATCCATAGCTTATATTTATCTCTGGAAACTCAATAGCACTTTGGATGCACATAAATTTGACGCAAAGTATTTAGAATACGTAATATATAGAAACTTCTATGATATTGTTTCTTTAATTTATATTTGAAGCTCAACATTTATCACCGAACTAGTATCCGTGCATGCTTTACCAAAACAGTGTTAACCTGAAGGTAGAAATTACCGAGTACGATTAATATTGATCACAAAATGCGCCTGAATATTTAGAAATAGGCGAAGATAAGATGAACTTTGCTATGAAATTCGGCCGAATATACGACCAATCGCATGCAGAAGGCAAAGGATCGCGTGGATTTCCGTGTTGGAATTTGTGATGATGCGATGTTGGTTATACTAAAATCAAAAGTGTTATTGCCGTGTTGCGGACGGTAATCGGCATTATTCGCCAATGTCGCAATGGACAAAATGGGTTAAAGTTCCTGCATGCAGTCAACCGTCTACTTGACCAAACAGGCTAAGGCTGCATGCAGATTAAACCTCTATTGTCCCAACGTTAAATTTCGACAAGGCGAGATAGGACTGACGTTTCAATAAAGAATCCTGATCCCTAGTAGCATAAATTTACCAAGTTAAAAGGTGCAGTTGTCAACACGTGATATCACAATGTACCGTGTCACTAAAGAAGAGATGAGACGTTTTGCCGCATTGCGACATTAGTGAAGCATTCGGACATTGCGGCGAATAAGAACATTGCAAGATCGATGTATGAAACCGAGAGAGATTGATCGTATATAGTTATAGTATGAAATCGAACCTACCATTCTACTTGATGCTATACATGGAAGATAAGGTAACATTGCCACTGGGTCCACCTTAGCTACGATCACTGGAAATAGCTTCCTCACAACGTCTTCAGGCCTTACTAAGCTAGCCATTCTGTCAAATTAAATTAGATAAGATATCCTGTTATGTAGACAACAGGCGAACCAAGTCTTCTCACTTTTCACAGCTCAATATCATACGATGGTTGTTCTAATAGGAATGGTACTTTACTTTCTGGTAATACCAGTCCATCATGATTGTTTGATTATCTCTCGCAGGATCTGGTGCTACACGCTTAAAACTAAGTGTCGAAACCTACTCGTAAAGTGTTGCAATAACCCTTTAAGTGTGTCCACAGGGACAGCACTTTAAAGTGCAGTCCCTGTGGACACACTTAAAGTGTTATTTCAACACTTTACAACACTTTAGTTTTAAGCGTGTATGTTGCAGCCAGCAGTATTTGCATTTAAATGTTTACTGTATGTGAAGATACTTGAGGAAATACTTTGAATTTGATTCCTTAATTAACTAAAAAAGAAACATTTTGTTGAACTGTTAGAAAATTTATTCTATGAGAGATAATAATTGAATCCCTGTTGTATGATACAGAATAATGCTGTATTATGTAGTTGCGGTCACCTATGCAAAGTGGACATGGTGGTTGCCTTCAGAGGACACCACAAGCATTGACAGATTTGATTATGGATTGTTTGACAAGGTTGATTTGTGATGTAATTTATTGTTAGATATGTGATCTTTAGATAGAGATTTATGTTGTTGGTCGATATTTAGCTGTAATATTCTCTCTCCTCGAGTGTACAGTTTGCATAAAAATACGAACAGAATGGACGAGAGAGAGAGAATTAAGGTTTAACGTCGCGTTCAGCAATATTTCAGCCATATAGTGACGATCAAACAAAATTCTAAGTATTCAAGTTAATAACTTAGTAATCCAACACATTAAAACATACACACATTAAAACTTGTACAACAAACCGATTTCTCTCAAATAACCTAAGATACAGTCTTCTTTCATCCGACTAAAAAGGTCTTCTAAAGTAGCTGCTTGTTAAAAAGAATCTCTTACAATCTTAAAATCTATACAGTCGATAATAATATGTTTCACTGTGAGATATTCGTGGCATTGAAGACACCATGTAGTAAATGTTCGTGAGTTAATCGTGTATGGCCGATTCTACATCACCTGATCATGGCTTGATCGAAACGTTTCTGGCTGTTCAGATGAGTATAGCATACAGTTTGTTCGAACTCATGAAGTTTGTTATTATTCACAGCATCCCATAAAGATTGAAACAGATTTCTCACATAGGTACAGATAGAGGGTCTAGGGCTGCCGTAGCTATTTTATCAGCCTCGGTATTACCTTTGATATACCAACGCGACTAGGCAACCAACAAAATACAATATCAATCTGTTGATCAAATCTACAGTCATATAATTGTAGAATATTCAAGATGGTGGGATAAGTTGAAGTTCCACTTTTAATCGCTTTAAGGCATGACTACGGAGCCGTAAAAGGGGCATGGAATTTTTTTTTAGCCCATATTAAGTCGTTATAACGACTAATAAGTCGTTATAACGACTTAATTGGGGCTAAACAAATTTTTTCCATGTCCCTTTTACGGCTCCGTACATGCCAGTGAATCTGAGAATATGATTTTTTTTTTTCCTTTTAGTGGACACAATACCTTCCAAAGCCGATAATATAGCTTTTGGGGAATGTACTGATTCCGTATATGATGTAAGAAGGTCATCAACACTGTGGTGAACTGTATACCTGCTGTACCAAATTTATATATAAATTTGTGGATAAAGAGGTTATCCGATATGACGATCTAAATGGAAAGTCCCAATCAAATGGCAAATCCCTTGGCAATCCCCTTTCTACTGAAGGACTGCCCTGGCATCGACCGTTTCTGGTCAAAAGCTTAACGAATTATATGTACAAATATATTATTATTATCTTTAATAAGACAATTATTCGATTATAGCTATTATGTACAGTTAATATGAATAGTGAGAAGATACACTATCACTACTGATGATAAATCTGTTTAATTTCATTTATTCATTTTAGACAATTACTGCTCAATTCATTAATTTTTGTGCAGTTCTTATCAAATTCTATCGTTATACATCATTAATTCTGGATCGAATATATTTGACTGCGGCTTGTAAATGAATCCACGCTTAATTGCTTGTCACTGATTTGCCTTTTGAATGGTTCCTGATATCTTTGCTAATTTAACATGAGATTTTTTCGCTCGCTCTCTTCTTTTGTTTGCTTGTTAGAAAATATTTTACATAAAACAGCTGAAAGTAATCTTTCTTGAATCCCCAGAAGATGGACTAGTCAAAACCGAAAACATATGAGAAAGATATAATCTTGCTAGTCTTATTATAGTGGGGCGTACATGACCGTTACAAAGGGGGGATATTTTTATCTGAGCATAAGGCGAGACTCTATCCATTGTGATCTCTATTTACCTTGCACGTGTAATCAATCAACCGTCGACGGTGATTGATTCCAATCGTCCGTGATCGAGTAGTCCAGATCCCGGGAAGTCTGCCGTGTAATACGATAGTCTTCTACGAGCTTCTACTTATCAGCGTTCTATCAATTACTATACTAGTATATGCGTGATAATGTAATCTAAACTGAGGCCCTTTCGCTGATGATGATGGCATAGGTATGGTTTATACTGATGCATGTACTGCAGGTTTTATTTGCTTTATTAGTACTAGGCCAGTGTGCTCTGCAGGTTTATTATTGTAACAGTTACTTTCCCGTGTAAATACCTTCTAATGAATTTGTTCCCCAGGTTTTTCACAGTTTCGGTTTAGGCCTATACTATTTTGTGACGAATGACTCATCGTCAGGTCTAAGAGATAGGGAAAAGTACGAAGGTTGACAGCCCCATTCATGAGTGACACAGTAGACATACGGTATACGTGCGAATGTCCTCTGCCATGCAGTGTCATAAACTAATTAGATTATTTCACATCTCAGCGATTGTTACGTTTTCAAATGCCCACGTATTACTTGGCTTGCAACTACTGATTAGTTATCAGTGTTCTATCTTTGCTCAACAGCATAATATTTATCTCCCTTAAGACGTCTTCAACCGTTCGGCCCGATCTGTATGTCAAATACAGTCCCCCGGTTACGACACATCGGGCGCAGGGCTCAATGGAAATGTGGAGTACAGCCTGCTCAAGCATTTTCCAGGGGATTCCCCGATATGGAAACTGAAACTGGTGCTAATTCTGTAGCGAATGCGGATTTTCTTTCCTGGGATAATATATGCTATACATAGGTCCGACAAGAGCAGAGTTAATGATTGCTATATCTTATTGACCACTTTCATTGTCGTAAGGTGAAGAGAGCACTTTTCCTTGCTCCCATTCCCAGGAAAGCTCAGGTGGTGAAGGTCTAGGGAATTCCCCAAGTTTATTTATCTGGTTACCACCAACCGGAACACCTCAATCGGCAAAGAGAATCATGCCCTGAGTAATGTTTGGAGCGATAGACCCAGTTACATACGCGGCTTTATGAGTTATTAAATAGCAAATATCCTGCCTGGGGTTATACGCTACGGTTATACACGACATGCAACTCGTAAATGTGCTCAGCCTCAATAAGTTTAACATACTCAGATCATTGCATTTAGAAAAAAAATATATAGTTCTTCCGATGTCAGGTGACTTCATATGAAGCAGGTCAGAGCTTATGGTATAAGCAACATTATGCTCCTTTGCTCCGAATGGTGTACATACTACAATTTTAATCTGCCAATTTGGCGTATTGGAGATTCTGTTTCAACTATGTAGTCTGTGATAGGTGCTATAATACTGAATTCCGAACGTGATCGTCTAGTCCATTTTTAAAAACATCCAGATTGTGTAATTGCGAGCAGTGATTGATGCGAGGATCATATTTTAGATGACGTAATAGGACTGTCAATCAAAATGTCTGCCGCTGGTACAGGTAGTAGGTCTACTATCGAGCAGGCTGTCGAGGACAATTTACCGATGTTGATGGAATATATCAGGGTGACAGAATGTTTACCACATATGTACTTCTTAGCAGGTAAATTAACCTCGGGTATCAACCATGTTATCTGACTGTCTCTCTTTCGTCGATATATAGCTGAAATATTGCTGAACGCGACGTTAAGCCTTAATTCTCTCTCTCTCTTTCTCCGGTCTCTTTCTCTTATCTGCTATCTCTCGTTATTAAAGGCATAGAATTCACTGGGGGTTTGAGTGATGACTCCAATTTAATACCAGATAATCAAGCAACAACTATGAATTCTCATATTGATGGGCTTAAAACATAGTGTGACCTGTTTTATCTCATTATAAGACAATACCAAAAGGATGATATACATTGTACCTCCCGTCCTTCGCTGACCGTATTGCAAAAGTCGGATCAGTATAATTTATTCGGGGTGTAGTATATGGGACACTATGGCAGAAAGGTATATTTAGTCAATAGTCATGGACGGGACACCGGGAATGTACCGGTAATTCTGCATACCAATAGTAATGTAACATAGTCATCTATTTGATAATATCTGTATCTGTCATTACATACTAGACAGGTTAATATTTCATATAGATCTGTATCTACGGACCTTGCTGTTACTACTACTGTTATGTTTTTGTCTTGTGTGTAATTGCCTTTGGCCCTCTGTGGCATATCTGTGCAAATAAATGATTCTGATTTGATTCTGTGACCCACATTGTGAACTGTGATAGAAGAGCTAACCAATGTGCGCGAGTAAATATTCATCGATTTGATAACATGGGATCCACATTCTGAAACTTGACAGAGGCGTCAACCAATATATGTGAGTAATGTAAGATAGTCATCTATTTGATAATATGTGACCCACATTGTGAACTGTGATAGAAGAGCCAACCAATGTACGCGAGTAAATATTCATCGATTTGATAACATGGGATCCACATTCTGAAACTTGACAGAGGCGTCAACCAATATATGTGAGTAATGTACGATAGTCATCAGTTTGATGATATATGACCTACATTGTGAATGTGACTATGTGACAGAGGCGTCAACCAATGTATGTGAGTAATGTAAGATAGTCATCAATTTGATGATATATGACCCAGTAGTAGGGAGCAAGCAGAAAAGGTAACATTGGCCTAAAAAATTTGCATATGACCTCTGTGACGTCATAGACAGCCAATCAGAAGCGAGTATTTTGACAAAACTACCCCAACACAGAAGAGTTCCAATGGGGAGGTAACCCTTGATGCACTTTTGTGGTTTTTGGCAAATGCCGGATTATCTTCCCTGATTCGAACATTTGCATATTAAATCTATACGAGAAAATGCCTGTATGGGGTATGGATGATCCGATGGGGTCGTATGAGGTATCTTTGTGAAGCTTACGTCAGGGGGTATCTGATGGGCTGGGTGTGGGGTTGAAATAGCGTCATTCTGCGCATGCGCGGTGGACAAAGGGTATGGAAATAGACGTTTTGGAGCTAGGGGAGCCCCTATTGGTCCGATGGACTCGTATGAGGTATCCATGTGAAGCCTATGTGAGGGGGCATCCGATGGGGTGGGTGTGGGGTTGGAATATCGTCATTCTGCGCATGCGCGGTAGACAAAGGGTATAGAAATAGACGTTTTGGAGCTATAGGAGCCCCTAATGGTCCGATGGAGTCGTATGAGGTATCAATGTGAAGCATAGGGAAGGGGGCATCTGCCTGAACTAGTGTCTCGGCCGTTGCCACCATTCTGCGCATGCGCAAACAGGGAATTGCGGGAAAAGGGTACGGAAATAGACGTTTTGGGATCTAGGTGAGCCACTAATGGTCCGATGGAGTTGAGTGAGGTATCAATGTGAAGCACACATGAGGGGGCATCTGACTGGACTGTTGGCTCGGGCGTTGTCACCATTCTGCGCATGCGCAGACAGGGAATTGTGGGAAAAGGGTATGGAAATAGACGTTTTGGGGTCGAGGTGGGCCACTCGTGGTCCTATGGAGTCGAGTGAGGTATCGGTGTGAAGCACACATGAGGGGCCATCCGCCTGGACTAGTGTGTCGGCCGTTGTCACCATTCTGCGCATGCGCAGGCAGGGAATTGTGGGAAAAGGGTATGGAAATAGACGTTTTGGGGTCGAGGTGGGCCACTCGTGGTCCTATGGAGTCGAGTGAGGTATCGGTGTGAAGCACACATGAGGGGGCATCCGCCTGGACTAGTGGCTCGGGCGTTGTCTCCATTCTGCGCATGCGCAGACAGGGAATTGTGGGAAAAGGGTATGGAAATTGACGTTTTGGGGTCGAGGTGGGCCACTCGTGGTCCTATGGAGTCAATGTGAAGCATATGTGAGGGGGCATCCGCCTGAACTAGTATGACGTGGAACTGACGTAATTCTGCGCATGCGCAGTAGACAAAGGGTATGGAAATAGACGTTTTGGGGTCTAGGTGAACCACTAATGGTCCAATGGGGGTGAGTGAGGTATCAATGTAAAGCAGCCGTGAGGGGGCATCCGCCTGGACTAGTGTGTTGTCCGTGTCCGACATTCTGCGCATGCGCAGATAGGGAATTGCGGGAAAAGGGTATGGAAATAGACGTTTTGGTGTCGAGGTGAGCCCCTAGTGAGCCGATGGAGTCTTATGAGGTATCGTTGTGACGTATTCGTGAAGGAGCATCCACCTGGACAAGTGTGTCGTTCGTGTTCAACATTCTGCGCATGCGCAGAGAGGAAATTGTGGGAAAAGGCAATGGAAATAGACGGTTTGAGGTTTAGGTGGGCCACTATTGGTCCGTTGGGGTCGACTGAGGTTAATTGCCGTCATTTACATCTGACGACGATACAGCTCACCAATCTCCAATGTACGAGTTGTCACAGCGAAACAGCTCACCAATTACCAGTATACGAGTTGTCAGAGCATTTCCATCATAGCTCTCTAGATTTCTATCTAATACCGCTTATGCCGGTGCTAGGGGCCGTGCGGTCATATCATCCATGTTGCCACATGAACAGGTACAATAAAAGCGTACCTGAGATACAACACATATCAGGAATCGTTAGATTCTTGGTATGTGCTTTAGAATAGGTTAACCAGAAGACTATTCTGTGAAGTCATGTGACGCAGTCAGTATGTCGGCACCTCTTCCCACTTCCCTTATATGTGTTGTAATCAATGTGAAACGCACGTGAGGAAGCATCCGACTGGGTGGATGTGGGGTAGGAATATCGTCATTCTGCGCATGCGCAGGCAGGCCGTAGTATGGAAATAGACCTTTTGGGGCCTATATGGACCACTAGTGGTCCAAATGGGTTGTGGGAGGTGTCAAAGTGAAGCTTGTGTGGGATAGAGTCAGAATGGCGTGTTTTTATTGCAAGTCGCGTCAATCTGCGCATGCGCAGTTGGGTGTAGTAAGTAAAGCGGCCATTTTAGGGCAGTGAAGGAATGTATTTGGTGTAGAAATGGACCATCCTTAGTCCGAATGCGTCGTGTGAAGTGGCATCTTGTAGCAACGCTCGCCAACGCCAAGCTCAACGCTTCAACGCCCTGGTGAATTAGCCCAAAAGCTCTCATTTTTCTAGACACCAATACACCGAAATGCAGTGACGCCCGTCAATGCCCGTCGTTACGCCCTAGCATAAC
>JAVTVY010001166.1:0-32452 GCA_036873755.1 Hanleya hanleyi
CTTCTGAAACAGATATTGCCTGGGCTTACAAAATATATCAGAATCATTTATTTGCACAGATATGCCACAGAGGGCCAAAGGCAATTACACACAAGACAAAAACATAACAGTAGTAGTAACAGCAAGGTCCGTAGATACAGATCTATATGAAATATTAACCTGTCTAGTATAGTCCAGTAAATCTAGCGCATTTTTGGGGTTAACACATCACAAATTGCAACAGAATTTATTTCACTGCTATGCATTTCAGAAAGGTCCCCAGAATAACATACTAAAAGTCTACAATCCCATATGCATGGGAAATATCTTAAATTTGAAGTTGAATTTTGAGGTATTTTTCGCGAAATTTCAGTGTTTTACCGGTCTCTTGCTCCTATAAGAAAACCTTGTACTTGGTATTAAGCGTGAAAGGAATGGGTCATTACTTACACTCATTCCATTCATTATCATATCAAGGTCATACTCAGCCTAAAATAATACCCTTGCACAAAAATACTTATGGAGAAATTCAAAATGGCGGATGTATGGGGTCATTCTAAATCTGAACTTTTTACCATTTTCATGACCGTCCAGGCAATCTATCCGGGTTTTTTTAGCTGGACCCAAAACAAATTGCAACAAAATGTTTTTCACTGGTATGCATTTCTAATAGGTTCCCAGAACAACATACTAAAAGTCTACCAAAATCTATTTGGTGGAGATACGACTTTTTCTAAAACAAAGATACACCATCATGCTTCATATAAGAAGGTAGAGAATATTGGTTTGTCTCTGAATAAGGACAGTGTATCATCTAGAAATCAAATCAATACATGATGACCTAGGATACATTATTCTATGGTGGTGAAAACATTTTCATTCTCAATGGATTTGCTCATAAAAGTAGATAGCAAAACGATAGTTCAGCACCAGGGTATATAATCATACACTGCAATATCCTGCCAGTTGGCATTATTTCCATTAGCATTGTTATCCGAAAGGGAACTGACAAGCTGTGATATATTTTCTTTCAACCTATGACAATCACAGACAATAGTTGCATCAACTTATAAAGATATAACTCTATTATCACAAGCACGTATGAAGTGTCAGGTCCGACATTCAATAGTGTTAGTACCTTGTTGAAAAAAATACAGCCTTGCCAATCAGGAGAGAGAGAGAAATTAGATTCAACGTCACATTTAGCAACAGTTCAGATATATAACGACAATCTGCCAAACATTTATTATCCAACACAATTGTTTGTAAGACAAATGTTATTGATGAAAGAAGAATAATTATGCAGATCCTAATATATCATTTAATTATCAAACAAATAATACTTTGAATTATAGGCAAAGTTGATGGCATAACTTATCATGGTTCATTTTATATTCTGGTTCATGGTAACATATTATTAGGGGAAGTGACTTCTCGTATATATAGTTGATGTCTTTTGTTGTTATTCCTCATGAACACTGCACTATCAATCCCAATACCAGTCTTCGCCAATGTCATTTTCAAAGGTCTGGGTTTGATGAGTTTGCACAGCTCAGTCGTTTGCATTCTCCATACACACTTGAACAATCCAGGCCATGATCCTTACAGGTGCACCTGCTTCACCTGCAATCCTTCTTGCAGTTCCACCTGATAACCTCAAGTAACCCCTGAAGCTGGTGGCAGATCAGTTTTCGCAGGGAGAAGCCGATTGAATTGTCCACTCCCATTTTTGTGGCTGCAATGGATGGTCTTCCCCTCAAGTAAATTCCTTCGTCTGGGTTACTATTTCATAAACATATAAGCGTTTTCTATGCTGCTGCAATAAATGACCTTCGTCGGGACTCCCATGACCTGGATGAACACTTCAGCTTGTTGGCGAAATAGCTCAGTGACAGTTGTCTTCTTCAAGGCAGCACCTTTGTCAATGCCATATGGTCAGAATACTGTGTCACAGCCCAGAATGGCATGCACAAGCAACATTCTTTAGATGACGACTTTACAACGAATAATATGGATTAAGAATACTGATCAGCGATACGGATTTGATATTTTTGGAACATCATGATGTCTTACCGGCATCATTGAAAACTGTTGACCGCTTCTCTCTTACAGGAAACTAGCCTATTTTTATGTATACTATGATTGTCTTTTTGAATTTGGTGCTAATACTGTTATATGGAATATGGAATAGGTCTTTGGATTATGACGCGGATATTCTTTAATGGACGACAGCTGATTTATGAATGACGGACCAGACGCTTGTACTATTTGTACAGACTTGCATTCCCAGCACAGCTTTTGTCTTCTTGACATTTCAAACTCTCCGGCCCCGCTAGTGACATGGTCATTCAGTCAAAGAAAGACGAATTCCTAGCAAACAACGTCAACAAGTAGCAGTTCATTACTCTTATGAGTGACCAGTTTGTAAGGGCGGGATGTTTTATATGCAGATGTTTTTATTGTAAAAGCTGCCGTTTAATCGACTGAAAGCATCAAAACTTTGGTTGGTGATGATATTGACCTGTTATTTCTGCTCTGTTTTCATGCAGACATGGATGACAATGACATCTACTTTCAGCCAAGAGAGAATGCAAAGAAACGGATAGTTTGGAATGTCAAGAAGACAAAGGCTGTGCTGGGAACATAAGTCTGCACAAATATGCTGTTTGTGCATGCCATTCAGGGCTGTGACACAGTATACTGAACATATGGCATTGGCAAATGTGCGGCCGTAAAGAAAACAACGCTCAATGATCTATTTCGCCAACAAGCTGAAGTGTTCAACCAGGCCATTGGGAGTTCCGATGGAGGTTATCTATTGCAGGTGCTTGTGTGTTTATACAATGGTAACCCTGACGAAGCAATTGGCTGCATGAGATACAAGCGTTTCTGTGACAGAAACGAACCATATATGTGCAGGTACAAAACCTTCCACCAACATCAGCATCAGCTAAGTATCAAGGTTCGCGTGTTTAGAGTGGAACGGGGAAGACCACCCTTTGCAGCCACAGAAATGAGGGTGGACGGCTTCTGTCTGTGAAAACTGAACTGCCAACAGTTCCACTGGCACTCTTTGAGGTTATCAGGTGCAACTGCAAGAAAGGTTACAGCCGAGGAAGATGCATCTGTAGGAGCATGGTCTATATTGTTGAAAATGTAAATTGAAACATGGTAAATGGCATGGTAGAACGTCATGGTAGAACATCAAGTTTGCCTATAATCTAGATTATTTGTTTGATAATTAGATGATATGATCTGCATAATTATTCTTCTTTCGTCAAAACATATCAGACACACAATTGTGATAGATCATTAATGGTTTGCAGAGCTGTATTTTTCAACAAGGCACATGTTGTGATAATAGAGAGATATCTCCATGAGTGGCTTTGTGGAAATATTGGCTGTGACAGTTATCGGTTGAAGGAAAATATACCACAGCTTGTCATTTCATTTATTTTGGGAGAGAATTCCTCTTTCAGATGATTATGCTAATGGCAAAAATGTTAACTGACTGAATATTACCATGTATAATTCATATAGCCTGATGCTGAACTAACAGTTTGCTATCTACGCTTATGAGCAAATCCACCGGGAAGACACATGTTTTCACCACTATGGCATACTGTACCCTGGGTCATGTATTAATTGGATTTCTTGATGATAAACTGTCCTTATTCACGGAAAAAACAATATTCTACCTTGCTTATATGAGGCATAATGGCCTATTATTTATTATAAAATGGCGTATCTTTGTTTTTAAAAAAGTCGTATCGCCACCAAATAGATTTTGGTAGACTTTTAGTATGTTGTTCTGCGAACCTATTAGAAAGGTATACCAGTGAAAACAATTCTGTTGCAATTTGTTTTGGGCCCAGCTAAAAAAAAACAGTTAGATTGCCTGGACTGTCATGAAAATGGTAAAAAGTTCATATTTAGAATGACCCCATACATCCGCCATTTTGAATTTTTCCATAAATATTTTCGTGCAAGGGTATTATTTTAGGCTGAGTATAACCTTGATATGATAACGAATGAAAGGAGTGTAAGTAATGACCCATTTCTTTCACGCTAAGTACCAAGTACTAGGTTTTCTTATAGGAGCAAGAGACAGGTAAACACTGAAATTTCGCGAAAAATACCTCAAATTTCAACTTGAAATTTAATATATTTCCCATGCATATCTGTTTGTAGACTTTTAGTATGTTATTTTAGAGACCTATCGGAAATGCACTGCAGCAAAAACAATTCTGTTGCAATTTGTGGTGGGTCAAACCTCAGTTTGCCTGGACTATTGGATTAACTTCAAGAAAAGACAATATGATTGAAGATTTCCTACTGCCATGACGGCAACTACAGTATTGTATATACACAGCGAATACATACAAGTGTCTCTAGGGATAATTCCGGCATGGAAATCACAAAGCATAAAACTTACAAATGTTATTTCTGATAAAAGTAATGTTCCACATCAATTTCAAGGAATTGTTAATGAAATGTAATTCCGTAACACAATTATGAAATTTAAGTTATATCATTCAGTTTGGTTTTGCTCATCTTTTTTATCAGTAATTTTAGCCCCTTGACCTCCAATTGAATGCGGGTGTGTTGTCAGTGACAATGACAATATATTTCATACATGTGGCCGTGTCCTTAGAATCCATTGGACTAAGATAATATGACATTCTTAAAGTATGTCAAGTCCTCAAAAATGGACCGAAAAGTAATTCCGTAACTCAGGTTTGATTAACCACTCGCATCAGTTGCGACCCTACTTATTGGAAATCAGAAATAATGTAGCTTAGAATCTCAGGATGCGAACAAACCAAAGTCTGAAATGAGTTGGCTTTGAGTTTTGATAGAACATGCATTTAAGTTTAACTGTCCTGTCATTTTATGGTGGTTGCTTCCCTGTAATTCCGTAAAACTATATGTGATCAAATACAAATTTATCTTTGCTATTCCATCTGTTAGCACTCATCCTTCAGATCATAGTAATAGGACCAGGGAAATATTTCATAACTAATGTTCCAACGCACTAGCAAAGAGAGGGTACAGGGAGAATGAAAAATAGGGAACATGTAATTCCGTCACACTTGAATTCATGTAGATGAATTTAACGGTGTAGTTAATATTTTTTTTTTATTTGGTTGATTCATGAAGAGCCTAGGAGTGTGGCCGTCACCCTCAATAATACACATGTAGACCAGTACTTATTCACCATGTGTCTCATCGTATAGGAGTCCGGACTGTAAATGGTGATGAAATGCAAATACCAGTTTCCATCCTTTCATCTATTCCCCTGTCTGTTAGGTTGAGGATTTTTATTCGGCGATTAAAGTTCACATCTCTGCAGTTGATTTCCATTCCTTTGTAACCCCTCAGCCTAAGATTGTTTTCAAGTGTATCCATTTTCTTCATGAAGTCAGTGTAACTATTACTTTCAGACATATCTGGGCAAGGCTTTGGTGTAAGACCTCCCATTGGAAAGGTAATATCCTGGACAAAAGACTGACAATACAAATTGCAGCAAATCCTTTTTCAAATATATTTCGTGAGTCTTACACCAAATCGTTGCCCATATCGGCAAGAGATGTCACCTTTCATGAAATATTTGAAACAGGATGGTTGGTGTATAGATCTTCTGTGTAGGTATTAATAAATGTATGTATGCTTTGTGTGGCATTTAATATATAATACACCCTTCTTGCTGCATCTGTCACCTCTGCAACTCGCATCTATCATCTCTGTAAACTACAGCATTCAAAAAGTCTGCCTTCTTATCAGACATCTCAAATGTGAATTCAAGAAATATGTGTGCCGAATTTGCCATTGTGAAGATGCTCGAAGCGGGGGATTTTAACCGCTGATTTGAGAAAGGATTTGACCGAAACTGTGCACCGCAGCGCCATATACGATCCGGGATTTATGTTATAAAGTGTAACAGAAGACAAAACATCGCATATTGCGTTTATTTGTTCTCAATCGAGCCTTTGAAATCCGGTAATTTCTCACAGAAAATGAATTTCAAGATGACGTCCCTTTATCTATATATGGTGTGAGATGAGTATGTATATATGCAATCCAATTGATACAAATTCCCAGTGAAGGCACACTGTAAAGCAATACGACAAGACTCGTGACCCCACATCGAGTTCAATTTTGAACTATGTTGACAGAATCCCTTACGAACCTATTTGAAGTAAATACACTTCAGTTCTTCAAATACCTTACAGCCAATTCACCATACTCGAACAATGATCACAATTTTATAACAGACAAATGGCAAATGAAAACAGCAATCTAAACAACATTTTGTGACATTTAAAAAAAAAGGTTCCCATACAATTATTTCACGGAACCTAATATTAGTTCCCAGAGGGTTCCGATAGATACAGAATAGACAGAACCGAAAAAAAGTTTCCGACCGTTCACGAAATATTCTGGCCTGTAGCAATAATACATCAAACTATTCAATAACGAGGCAAACAGTGAAGTTCAGTGAAACTGTAAATGCTGACAGGAATACGGGCATCAATGGAATCTCACCTATATGGATGTTGATAACCTTCACACTTTATCTTGACGAGCCTTGCAATAGCGAACATCCTCTTGCGTAACAAGATCATTCCATTTTTTCGTTGGATCATCTGTCTGGAAAAGAAGACAACTTCTGAGAAAAAAGTCAACCATAAATTCACAGCCAATGGGGGCTCCAATATATGCCTGCACATTTGACCACATTTAATATTTGCCATCCCACATTGGAAAGACACAAGGTAAATTTTGGTGTAGACTTGCAGATCCATGCAAAATTTTAGTGTGCAACAATACTACCTCTGTGGGACTTTGGTGACCCTGACATTGTCCTGTGTGTTATTACTGGTGGATAGACCAGTCCCCTGTGGGATTACTGCTGGATAGTCCAGTCTCAAGTTGGATTACTGCTGGATAGGCCAGTCCTGTCTGGGATCACTGCTGGATAGAGGAGTCTCATATGGGATTAATGCTGGATAGGACAGTCGGATGTGGGATTACTGCTGCATAGCCAGTCCAGTGTGGGATTACTGCTGCATACGGCAATCCTGTGAGGGATTACGGCTGGGGAGGCCAGTCCCATGAGGGATTACGGCTGGGGAGGACAGTCCCATGTGGGATTACTGCTGCTGGATAGGCTAACCTGTGTAGGGTTATAGAGGAATAGGTTAGTCCCATGTAGGATTATGGCAGCAGCAATCCCACCTGGCACTGACCGTCAGTGCCAGGTGGGATTACTGCTGCATATTGCAGTCCAGTGTCATATTACTTCTGGATAGGTCAGTTCCCTGTGAGATTACTGCTGCATAGGCCAGTCCCATGTGGCATTACTGCTGGATAGGCCAGTCCCATGTGGGATTACTGCTCGATAGGCCAATCCGGTCTGGGATTACTGCTAGATAGGTCAGTCCTGTGTGGCATTACTGCTGGATAGTGCCATTTGAGATTACTGCTGGACAGATCAGGTCTGTGTGAGATTACTGCTGGATAGGCCAGTTCCAAGTGGGATTACTGCTGGATAGACCAGTCTGGTCTGGGATTACTGCTGGATAGTTGAGTTCTGTATGGGATTACTTTTATAGCACAAACTTTTCATGATGGATAGGTCAGTCCCGTGTGGCATTACTGCTGGATAGGCCAGTGCCATTTGGGAAAACTGCTGGATAGGTCAGTCCCGTATGTGATTACTGCGGGAGAGCTGTGACCTAGGAAAACTTGAGACCTGTCCACCAAGTTTTATAATAATCCCACGAAAGGTTCAACAAACTTTTCATGTACAGATCTACATGTAAATTCTTGCCCAACAAACAACTTATCAATGAAAATGTACAGAGTCTAAACTGCAATTATTAGGACAAAAATTGTTATTTAATGTCATATTTCTTAAATAGCACATGCACAGCCTCAAATCCCATTGAACTTGGGTAGCAAGTGTCAAACTCATCAAATGAAAGCCCTTACGAAATGGAAGTATACCCGCAGTAGAATAGAAGTACAGTGGCAGTAGCAGCTGAAAGTATAACGGCAGTATGACAGAAGTATATACTTCCGGCATACTTCCATGAGACAACTGGTTGTATGTTAGACTGAATTTGTGAGTTGTAGAAGTGTTGCAGAAGTATGGTAAAATTATGGTGGCAGAATGCTGACATTATGTTAATTAAGCTGCTGTAACCCTTCACAGGAGTATGGAGGCAGTGTTATGGCAGGGAGCTGGCAGCATAGACAGAAGTATATGGCCAGTATGGTAGCAGTATTGTAGAAGTATAGTGGAAGTATGACTGCAGTATGCTAACATTATGTTAATTGAGCTGCTGTAACCCTTCACAGAAGTATGGAGGCAGTGTAATGGAAGAGGGCTAGCAGCATAGACAGAAGTATATGGCCAGTATGGTAGAAGTAGAGTGGAAGTATGCCTGCATCATAGTGGCAGTAGACAGGCTGAATTATAGCAGCAGTATAAGGTTGCCCCGTATACCAAGTGTGGCCTAAATAAAAATGGTATATACAAGCATCCTCATTTAGGCAAAATTGACACATGCATGTATCATACACACATGAATGGTGGATATTACTACATTATAACATGGACATATGATGCATTATTACTTGAACATGGTAGGCCTAAACATGTTTTGGTCAATTCCACGTCACTCGCGTTACACTTTTAGTCTTTTTCAGATACATGATTGCTTGTCAATCTTCAAGTCATCAATTATAAGTGGACATACTGTGCATGTAGGCAGCCCTGACCACAGTGTACACTAACAAATAAATATTGTTCAAATTTGTATGAAGGCCTGTATCCAAGTGAAGTTTTAGCACTCGTCACTCACGTTACATGAAAAAGGACATGAAAATTTTAGTACCAACTTTATTCTTGAAATTAGCTCTGGCTTTAATTTTCAGTAAACAAGCAACTATTTCCATAATTCGGTAGTCACCATATCTAAGCAGCAGTAATATTATTAAGTCAATGTTATAGGTGTATTAGCTGTCATCAGCACCAAGCGACAAGAAACCTGCGTCACTCACGTTACGCCACTCACGTTACTGTACAATTCAATGGACCTCAATAAGAAGACATTGTTTTTTGTTCAAGAATAACATTTCAAACAACAAAAGAAAGTGATTGTTTTCAGTTTACAATATGACTGGGGGGTTTGAAGCCCCATTGATCACTGGAAATCCATGTCCAGTGATTATTTCCAGTCAATTATGTCGTGTTGTGATACATTCTGTCTTATAACATTACCAAAACCTCTGGTAAATCGATTCGTGCATATGTTTGGATTATGGCATATAAGCTTATACGATTATCAAGCTATAGGAGAAATGATACTCATGTAATGATCAAAGATTCTTTAATACCAGTACATGTAATAGCGATTGTATGTAGATATCCTTTCCGCATCATTCAGTCAAAGTTTGCTTCTTTATACTTGTATTCAGTACTTCCTCCGAATGTTGGCAGTATTTGAACAGTATAATTGATTTGTATACTGAACTAGATCCTCTTCGAGTTGTTGCACAAATTTGAATACACAAGTGCATTTAACATCTGTTTCTTAATGAATTTAGAAATCTCTTCGAATCAAAGATTATTACAATCAAGTATAAATGTAGCTCTGTCTATTCAATGCCATTCTGAAAATGTGAAATATCCACAGGGACTGAGTTGCTCAACTTCCTAATAATTTGTTCCTTTGTGTAGTAAACAGTGTGTCTTAGATTTGACCACCTACTGCTTACTATAACTGATATTCCTATAGGTGTTCACCTAAGGAAACCGTACCCCTAACATGGTTTTGCGTTTAGCAGTTCAGAACTAACCCTATGTCCCATTCCCCAGGTTTGACAGTATTTGCTGCCTGAACATTTCTTGGAGATATACTGAAAAGTTTGCCTGCCGCTTACTTCAACTGATACTTCCTGTATTCAACTAAGGGAACTCTAACAAAGCTTTGCGTATAGCGCTTCGGAAGTAACCCCAAGTTTGATTCCTCGTATTTTCGCAGTTCTTATATTATTTCTAAGGAGATGGCTGAAAGTATGCCTATACCGGTACTGCCTAATAAATTTGATTTTTGATGACACCCCCTTTTAGCGATAGTGATGTTTGACTTCAGTATTGTGGCCACCCTATTTCGGAAATACAACTCCTGCCTATTTTACATGGCTGTCACAGCCCAAACAGCGATTCCAGTATCAGACGTAGTTTTTCTCTTGGTATCTATTCATGTACTAGCTTCAGGTGACTCTCCTAATAATTTGATTCCTTATTTTGTGTGATAATTCCAATTCATTAGGTGATCAAAGAACTATTTGACTGGATATATACATTCTTATGTTTCTGTATTAATATATTATTTGAAACCACTCTTGGACATATCATTTCAGCATCCAAAAATCAGTTCCATAAATGGATTTTGTTAACCTCAGGAATTCACTCATAGGTCTTGAATCAAGTTCCATCAAGTTGTTTGTAGCTACCAAGAAGGTAGTGCTTGGATCTGCAAAGCCTCCAAGAGAGAACGAAATGTTCCACACAACTATTATTGCACCAATTGCAGTTGAGGACATCAGTGACTTCAGCCATCTCCTGTCACTCACGTTACATATTGTCACTCACGTTACATCATCACTCACGTTACCAACTTCAGTGAGCTGACTAGCACCAAGTGTCAAGTGTATGATCATAATTCTTTGCATATATGTTCTAAATACCTGACAGATGCTCAGATGAAACAGACTAAATTGAATTAAAAATTGTTGAAGAGATAGTCAAAAGAAATGCATATATATTTTGTCACTCACGTTACATCAGCACACCTTGGCTTAACATTTGGATTCAGTGACATTACTTTAATAAGACTCATGAAAGCCAATGACTTTTTACAAGTCACAATGGTCCATTGGTTAGAAATATTAACAGTTTTCTCAATTAAAATTACTACAACACAGGAAAACAAGTAGGGCAATTTAGAGGTCGATTTTCGGCCAAAAAATGAAAATTCCTTATTAGGTTTAAAAAATGCTTCAGATTAGTGTGTGCTGGAGCTATTCATGTGAAAATTTAAATATATACCAAGTGAAACACCAAAAATGATCACCAAATAGCATATTCAAGGAACTTTTATTTTTTGCTATTTGTCCCAAGTAGCATGGAATTGACCTTTTGGGGTGTAATTAAACTGATTGCCCTGGCTGATACCGCCCACTATTCTCACCATGATAAATTTTAGATCAGACAATGCCATAATGTTTGCCTCAGTATGTTTGAAAAATATGCAGTATTGGAAGAATATGGGGAATGGAATGGAAGGGGAATTCTTCCCATTGGCATCTAATATATTAATGCTACTTACATGCATCAGTTCATGAACAAAGCTGTACAGAGAAAACAGGCATACTGCATAGATCTGCTCTCCATGTGCCATACACAGCAACAGTGGGAAATTCAGTTGACCTATTTTTTCAAATTAATGAGGAATTCCTATCCCAGCATTCCTCTCACTGAAGTATAGCAGCAGTAAAGCCTTTTTTGTTAAGGACAAGTTGTAGAAGTATAACAGCAGTGTACACAGGAAACAACTAAAGTTGTAGCTGTATAACAGCAGTATTCATCTGATGTATTCAAATTTGCTATTAGTATTGGCAGTATATCAGAAGTATAGAATTTACATTTTATGTGATCAAGTTGTAGAATTATAGCAGCAGTACACAAAGCGAGAGTGTAAGTGCCAGAAGTATAGTGGCAGTATAAAGAAAAGAGCTGAAATTGCACAGAGTTTAAGAAGTATGACCGCAGTAGAGGGGAGGTCTGTGGAAGTATAGTGGCAGTGTATATACTGCTCTTCCGTAAGGAAGCTGACAGCTTCAGAAGACTTTCCATGCACAGGTGTACATGTATATACATGTATATTGTTATTGGCAGATTACTTAAACAAAACCCTCAAAATATGAACGAAAATTAATATTTCATCCCCTAAATAGCACAGGTATATCTTTTAATCACAAAAAGCATGTGTACGAAGTTTCATAACCACTCAATGACAGCTGACAACTGCAGCAAACTGTGGTGTACATATGTACATGTGCACTTCAGCTAAAAGCAAAACTCAGTCATTTGCCATAATTTGGAGAAAATTAATATTTCATCTCAAATAGCACAGGTAATCATAAGGAACCTGTGTACCAAGTTTTGTAATCATCCAATGAGAGCTGACAACTGCGGCAAACTTACAATGTACATGTATACACATAGAGGCCTA
Source organism: Hanleya hanleyi (assembly GCA_036873755.1). NCBI lineage: Eukaryota > Metazoa > Mollusca > Polyplacophora > Lepidopleurida > Hanleyidae > Hanleya > Hanleya hanleyi. Next base: position 12,288 of record JAVTVY010001166.1, read on the forward strand.
TATGTACAATTCACCTAAACAAAAAAACTCATTCATTTGCCATAATTTGGAGAAAAATTTATATTTCTTCTCAAAAATAGCACAGGTACATCCTGCAATCATAAGAAACATGTGTACCAAGTTTCAAAATCATCCAATGACAGCTGACAACTGCAACAAACTTTCTAAGTACAGATGTAAATGTGCACTTAGCTAAACGCAAAACACATTCATAGGGATTTTAACATTGGAGCACCCCAGGGGTAGTACCCCCAGGTGGCATACCCACCCCCAATATTTTTTCTCTGATTTTTCTAAAAAAAAATTGAATTTGCTAAAACAAAAACCTTATCATTTCCAGGCAGGGGACACCGACACCGCTACCGACAACGACATCCTCTTTCCCCTCTCACAATATCTCCCCTTTACTCCGTAAGGCGGGATAATAAATGACACAACACATCTAAACAAGAGCCCAAGGGGCTTCAATATACGCCCGTATATCTGGAATTACACTGGTCTGAATTTCTAGATTGTTAATGGCCTTGATCCGAATTGGTAGCTAGCAATGCAGAGAAAGGTCTACGATTTTATGCTTCTGAGAATGTTACATCACATCTTATATTGAATGATAAACTAAAATGGGCTGAACTCTTGGAAACTAGGTGACCTTGAAACAAGAGTCGAGAGCTCACATCTCCCACACTGAAATCGACAATAGTCAAAGACAAGAAAATAGTAGTTTTCTTTCAAATGGATTCCTTTCAGGCGAGAAAATTTTCCATGAAGGTAGAAGGATGTGAAGAAAGTGATGAAGTAAACCTTTGTTCTTGAGTTAATAAACAGGTATAAAGTTCATAAAGGACCCCTCTCCCCATTAAATTAGTAAATGTACGGTTTTTATTTCACAACAATTTAAGTAAATGTAGCCATTTCTTACATGTATCAAACATAAGACAACTCCACAGGACAAATGCCATATACATGTAGGGGAGACAAGTCTGAACATTCCAACCTAACACATATAGGCAGCTAAACTTGACTTTTGACAAATTGATCTCTCTTTGCAATGCGAGTATTGCTATACCCAAAGTTTGGTATCAATCCATACCTTGAAACTAGAGATATCGCATGGACAACTAATGTTAATGGGTGAATGGACAGAATGCAACATCGCATTACATGATCTCGTCTTCGACAGGTATATGAAAATGTGACTTTTAATGATTTCTTGAGTTTGGGGTCACAGTGACCTTGATCTTTGACCCACATTTTGGTATGTAACACATCATGTCCCTCTAATGTATCTACTGGCACAAAAAGGTTATTTTTAAGGATCTCAAATTTTTGGGTCACAGTGACCTTGACCTTTAATTTTGGTACACGACACATTGTCTTCCCTCAATATCTTAATCATCTTCACAAGTCCAGGTAAATCCTAAATCCTTGGAGAGGGTTTACTTTGACATTTTTGGTCTTTCGAATGAGTTCTTGAGTCGACGCCTCCATTATACAATCTCATACATTTCATCCACCGCGCTTGTTTTGAATAAGCATATCGGTATCCCAAGCTTGCGGTTTTTGCTTTGACTTCCGATGTTGACTTCAACTTGACATCAAAGCAGTTGAGTCCGCAACAAAATTCAATCCTGTCATATCTCATACCTAGCAACGGATTGGCCTAATCAACTGGCTTAGCGCGTTCACTGATTGGGTTGATTTAGAGGAAACCTCTTGATCTATTTATATCCAGAACTCATATGGGTAACTAACCAAGCCAGTGTATCGATCCTAACAGATCGATCGATAAACTGGCTCGCGAGGATGTGTATCAATGGACACAAAAAAATCATGATTTTTAACAATTTCATGATTTTGGGGGTCACAGTGACATTGGCCTTCGGCCTTGACCTACATTTTGGTATGTGACACATCGTGTCCCCCTCATGCATCTACTGACACAAAAAAACTTATTTTTAATAATTTCCTGATTTTGGGGTCAGTGACCTTTGACCTTCGACCTTGACCTATATTTTGGTATGCGACGCCTCGTTTCCCCCTTTTGAATCCACTCATAAAAAATTAGAAATTTTTAATGATTTCCTGATTTTTCCGTCACACTGACCTTTGACCTCTGACCTCGACCTACATTTCGTATGCAACACATCGTTCTCCCCCAGGGCATCCACTCACCAAAAATTAGAACTGTAGATAGAAAAATGTCAATGATAAATGATTTCCTGATTTTAGGCAACAGTGACCTTTGACCTCTGACCTCGACCTCAATTTTGGTACGCGACACATCGTCTCTACCTAGCGTATCCACTCACAAAAAATTGCAACTGTGGATAGAAAACTTTCACAGATATAGACCGGACACGAACACTTCAGTGATTTCCCATTTTTTAGGCCAGTGACCTTTGACCTCTGACCTTGACCTTCACTTTGGTATGCGACACATCGTCTCCCTGTAGGGTATCCACTCACCAAAAATTAGAACTGTAGATGGAAAACTGTCCCAGATATAGACCGGACACGGGGGACGGACAGACGGACAGACGGACACACGGACAGACGGACGGAAACCGCCATCACATAATACGTCCGCCTTTTGGCGGGCGTATAATAAAGTTAAAAAGCAGTACATGTACCAGGCCGAATTCATCAAGTACATGTAGCTGAGCCTTGGTGGCGCGAAGAAAATGTAACAAACTTGAACAATTTGATTAGTTTCATCAGAGGAGGGAGAAGGGAGAAGAACAACTTTATATAACCGATCTCGTCGGTGATTGGGGTTCCTCATTGCCCCATGGGTAAGAATATATTCAAAGTTGAATTATTTCCTGATTTTTTCGTCAAATGTGACCGCGAACCTTGACCTATTTACATGAAAACAAATATGGTTCACACTTGACCCACGGGTAAAATACACTCAAAGTTTGGTCTTTGTTGGTACCAATCTGTAAAGAGGAACTAGCGAATACAGGTATTGCGCTGACAACAAATGCTAACCGACAGACGATTGGACGGACGGACAAACAAAATCAGGTTTTCTTCTGTACCATGTTTCTGGTATAACTCTGATTGCATCACAGATTAACATCCCCGAATATGTATGTACAGAACTATCCACATGTACTCCTACTATGAGCATAAAAATATTCATCAATAATTTCACTATTTTTGTCACTACTGCAATGCCCTTCACTTTTTTTTTTATCAAACTATTTCGATTATGGCCACAAAAAACGCTAACTCGGGTAATGCGGGTAGTGCGGGTAATCCCAGTTATTCTAGTATGTTTTCATCTACATCAACCAATCAAAGTGGAGGAATACATGAATGATTAAACTGGCAGCACTGATACCATGTAAACCAATAATTGCAGGTTACAGGAGTCTCTTTTGTCTCTCTGTAACATTAGAAAAGTACTCCATAGTTGTTACCTAAAGCCTGACTTAATTCAGATATATAATATATATACTAATGCCTAAAAAGTGGTTAACATATTAATCCAATTATTTTTAGGATGACATTTTTCTTGGTAAATCACAGACACAGACGCTGAGTGGGTCAGTCCCCTGAGGATTTGAACTTAAATCTTAATCCGATTATTTTTAGGATGACATGTTCTTAAAGGCATAAAATGAATCTACATGTACATGTAGTGCTGGATGGGTCAGTCCAGTGGGGATACAAACATTCAGTCTATCAGAAGGGAAATGGGTGTATGCAATCAAGATCCAACTCTCCGAACTTCCTCTTCTGAGAAAGCTGAGGTGGTCCAGTTGTTTAGGCGGCTCGCATTATTTCTGGTGATTTGGTGCTTTTTCTGAGGGCGCTAGTTCACAAATCCCCACGGGACGGACCCATCCGTGCTGGATGGGTCCGTCTGTTTTATCAAGAAAATGTCCTAAAATACTAAAAATAATTGGATCAGATTTTAATAGCATCAAACCGCTAAATTTTCGCAAACAGGGGCTTCGCTTGACTCCTGCATTAGGTTGTTTATGAGGGGATGTGATGCATCTGGGTTTCGAGATTGAACATATAATCCAAGTCTGCATGTATGCAACAATGATCCAAACTGCTTCAGACCATAGTATACCACAGTCTGTGTTATGCTAATATCGTCTGCCAATCAACTAATCATTAAGGGTTTGCTAGTGTAATGTTGTTGTAACAAATTGATGTCACTGTTCAAAAAGTTTTCAATGGCTTTGAAATAGCAAATCACAGAAAGATGAGCTTAACACACACGTTATTTAGAGCAATAATATGCTGAACATGATAAACCGGTGAATATTTGAATAAAAAGATGGCTGAACACCCATGTTGTGAAATTTTCCGTGCAGAAGATCTTAATTTTGGTGGTCAATTTTTTCAAAACTCCGATTCAGTACCATTAACATGACTAGAGAGCTACATTAACCAAGAATACCGGTATCCTGTTTGTCGTTATACATCAATCCAGGTAAACCATGATGAAACTGTACCAAGCTAGCCACCTGATTGGCTAACAAATGTAGTTTCAAATTCGCACTAGATGCAGTCAGATATAATATTCCGTGATAATATATCTGAGATTACTGAGATTGGTTATGCATGTAAGCTCACTCAAAATATCCAGTTTTGAGGATAAACTGCATGTAGGCCTACTTCACATCAACTATGTGCAAATTGATTGTAGCAAGTCATATGATCAATATTTGTTCATCTGAACTAGGTACCAACAGATCTATGCTTACAAGAGCTTATAAATATCCTGCTTTCTAACACAAATTTGGAGGTATATTTCATTAGAAGTGGTATCTTGTGTACCAAAAATTGATACAAAGGTTACGATAACAATGTTTTTACTCATATTTTCATTCAAGTACCAGGACCAGGTTTGCATATACTTAGCCTGAATTATAATATGTGTGTAAATTTTCCGCTTTAACTGTGATTTGTTATCTCCGAGATATTGAAACTTTTTGAACAGTGACACCAATCTGTTATATCCACCCAATGTCACACGTTGTATCTACATTGTATGCATGTTAAATCGACGTTGGGACTTAATTTCTAACAAAGGAGGTGTTCGCTTTAGATGGATATTTTTCCCTTCAGAGTCGCTCTCTGCTGCTCTATTGTCTCGCTTCGAGCCGGCCGGTAAATTGTGACGTAATGCTCAGGTATTCCCCAACTCTTTGTCAGACAGGTGAGGCCAGTCAAATGGGAAATTCTGGTTCATATTCTCATACGGTTACCATTGGCACATATTGGTACATGCACAGGGCGCGAAATGTTCGGGTGTAAATAAATGACTGTCGCATGCGACAGGTGAAACATTGCAGGGATTCATAGGCGTTGATCTTTACTAACGCCCGAAGCAAGAAAAACTTCTTGTTGTTGTTGTTAAACGATGTCTCAACTTCTGCTGAGAGCATGCCATGCTTTAGAGCTAAAAATAAATTTAGCCAACCTCGCCACCAGGGGTCGCTCTCCACTGGAAAATTGGCCAGGACCGGATAGCTCTGGTTTCGAGATTGAAATTTAGCCTCGTTATGCTTCGGCAAGCGTCGACGTTCGATCAGACCTCAACGCTCCAGATTTGCTTACACTGTTGGAGAGACCATTGGAGATCGGCAGCCGCCGAGGTATATTTCAAGTCACGGATATTCTTCAGATCAAAGGTCACAGTGAACAGATCGGGAACCCACGCTCAGATGTCAGACAAACGAGTAAAAGAAGGTTATCGATGGATGTCTGTCAAACTGTACGCATTGCGGCAGGAAAGCTGACTTAGGAAAATGTGCTCAAGTTTACTGAAACAAATTCCATTCGGTCTACTGCTAAAGAATTCCAATGTTACCATATCATTATTTTTTTTTTTAAACATTACAAACGTGAAGCTGATCTAGAGAATGTATTCTAATAGCCTGACAGGGGCGACACTAACCAGACATGAGGTTGGTTGTGTTGTGCTTCTCAATCACCGTACGTTCACTGGTATATTCCATGAACACAAAATGCTAATAACTTTATACATATCTGTGCTTCCGTCATCGTGCCTCATAGTGACATTTCAAAAAACAAATTAGAAATGAAAATGAATGGTAGGCTACTGGGGAAAGCTAGATTGTGCGAGGTTTTTTTGGTTTGGTTTTTCTTTTGGTAATAAGTTATTTATCATTTGACCAGGGAGAGTAATTATTTATCATTTGCCTAGCAATTATCAGAACTAATTAATGAATTATTTGTCATTCTGTGTTCTTACTACATGAGGTACCGTAATAAAAACATTTTAAAACTCAAGAAATCAGGAATTTGGTGAGTGGGCATTAAAAATAAAATCCTCAGGACTTAAATAGATAGTTTTCTCATCACAACATCCCGGTGCGTTCATCGTTTAAACATAATTCGATCAGCATATAGAAATTTTGACAAAATTGTGTACAAGTAAGTTTTGGGTGGGACAGGTAGAAAAAAACCTTACCTGTCACATGTGACAGGTGGACTGAAAAAAACATTTCATGCCCTGATGCAGAATTAATTGGGAAAGCAAGCGTCACCACTTGTTGAGGGTCATTTTCTTAATAAAGGCCTTGATATAAGACAAGTTTAACCTTATAACTTTTCAATTCATAGTTACAACTTTCCGCTGCCCTAAGACGAAATTATATATGTTTAACAATTAATTTTTTGCTCTGCTGGATCGTCAGAATATTCAAATACTGACTGTGGTGTTGCTAGTGTGCAATTCTATTGACGAATTATAATAAAATAAGGGATTATGTGTGTCAAGGGTTCGCTGTCTTTATTTCACTTTAGTCCAAAATTATGAAGATGAGAGAAAAGAAAAAAATGAAAAAAATTTCTTTCGGGTATTTGGGGATTCGAACCAAAATGTTGATTTACTTTTAATCTGTAGTCCGACACTGTAACCATTCGGCCAAGCAGCTGTTACAATTATCAAAATGAGGAATCATGTGCCGAATGGCAGTGAACCACACCCTTTCAGAACATTACAAGCGTTTTGGCATATTTCAATATCATGAAAATATGACACCTTTAACCAGAACGATTCTTCAGTATCATTTTGGATCAAATCCACCGCATTTCGATATGTAAGATTCGTTTTGGTTAAAGGTGTCATATTTTATATATGAATGGAATTCCCTTCAAGAATATCGCCAAAAATTGCAAAAACAAACAAATGCTTATTTTCTAATACTCGTAATATTTTTTTGACAAATCTATTCTCGGTGAAAATTGAGAATATGAAAATTCAGTATTTTCTCTCTCAAGCTAATAACTTTGAAAGTAAACGAGAGGAAATTATATTTTCGGTTTATGAACGCCACACACTAAGGAAAAAAATACGGTCAAACCGAACACCTCCTAAATTTCTGCGTTGAATCAATGTCGAGTGCCTGCTGGGTCAATTCTGACAATAAAAGAATCTACTGTCTGTAACACCCTTCCTATCCACGATATTTTGGTCAAAATATCAGCTGATACAATTACATTTCATTGAGCACATCAATCATCTTAACCTATTTTGTGTAACTTTCTGTCAACGTTTCAACTAAATATATGCAAAATCAGAGTAAGTCGCCAATACCTGCCATGTTTTTTTAACTCTCTGCGCTGTGTGGCCAGGCCGTAAGCTTGTACTGTAACGTTGAGAAAACATCATGGTGGCCAGAAAATAACCAGCTCTGTATTGACAAATTTCTTTAATTTTGGATGTATTTATTCATACTTTGAAAGAAAATTACACAAAACAAGTATCAGCTGATATTTTCACCCAAAACGTTGCAGATAGGAATTATAAAGAATATTGCAGCATTCAGTTTCTTTTATTTGCTCTTTGCCTGGTTATTATTTTCTGTATAATGTGTCATATATCTTGATTGTTATGTCTGTGGCTACATGTGAATGCTCTTCTTGTGGTGTAACTATACGCAATAAAGTGGATTGAATTGAATCTACATTGGATAGTAGATTCTTGCATGCATAATCAAAATCAGAAATTTGCACATTGTTCGCTCCGACCCAGAACGACATTTGCCAAACAAGAACATCCTCGTTTGACAGTGTGTCTGAGTTGTTTTTGGTATTGAACAGTTGAAGGTCCTCGTTAGACGTAAAATTATACGGTACCTTCACTCTTTAAAATCAGAAACACTGGGATGTATTATTCTCCATGGCCTATAGGTATAGCCCTAAAAAACAGCACACTTGATCCTGACTTACTACTGTTGTTGTTGTTGAACTTATTGAGATCAACATAATCGCTTTGACAGAAAAAGAGCTACGTAAACTGCATCTCCACAGTTGCCTATATAATACTGTGGTACATCTAAACAATACATTGTACAAGTGATCAAAACCACCAGAGTGATCACTATATCGGGCATAAAGCGGCTACACAGTCAAAGTTTGTCGTGTCAAAAGAGGACACGTTCACTCGCCGGTGTATTGTGTAACGTTGAAAATGAAGTTCAAAAGAAGACAGTGGACTATCACATATCAACAAACATTGAATTATTGTCTCCAAAATGCAGTTATCAGTACATAACTATGTAATCTAGCCATTTACCTCTTCTGCGCATTTGAATTCACGAAGCAACCTCCCGCCAGCACCACGGCAATCCGCCATTTTTGACACGATCAACAACGTGTGACCGAGGACCGGTACAACTGTGTGTGTAACAAGGGGGACAACCGATATACACTCCGACACACACCAATCCGATTTAAACCGATCAAGAGAGGTCTGACAAATTAATGAAAAATTCCACCAGAGGGCAGTTTGAAATCGACGATTTAAACGTTTTAACAGTGAATCCCAATCGAGGACGTCCTCGATTGGCGGCATGTCCTCGTTTCGAAGGTGTGTATACATCTGAATGTCCTCGTTTGCCACAAAATACATACGCACACAGACACACAGACGTCATACACACACACACACACGCATCAGATGCATACACACACACGCATAAACACACGCATACAGACGTATACACACACACACACGCACACGTACACACACGCACGCACACACACCCACATACACTCACACACACACACACACACACACCCACATACACACACATGCACACAGACACACACGAACATACACACATACACGTACACACAAGCACACATGCACACAAACAGGCATACACACACACACAGACGCACACACACACACACACATGCACGCACACAAACACACACACACACGATGCGCATGCCTGCGATGACGTCATTTCCGAGCTCTGAGCTCCGGTATAACACAGCACAGAGATGGTATAATAGAGGGCAAAATTTTTATAATACAGAACATACGTTTTATAATACAGGACATGTATGGTACAATACAGGACGGACATGGTATAATACTACACAGATTTTATATAATACAGGACATATATTGTATAATACAGCACAGATTTTGTATAATACAGAACTTATACTGTATAATAGAGGACAAACATGGTACCATACAGGATAGATTTGGTAAAATACAGAACAACTATGGTATAACACAGAACAGATATGGTATAATACAGCACAGATATGGTATAATTAAAGACAGATATGGTATAACACAGCACAGATTTGGTATAATGCAGGACAGATATGGTATAATACAGCACATATATATGGTATAATGCATGACAGATATGATATAATAGAGGACAAACATTGTATACTACAAGACAGATATGGTATAATACAGGACATATATGTTACAATACAGGACAGACACTATAATACAGTACAAACACGGGATAATACAGCACATATATGGTATATTGAATGACAGATATGGTATAATACAGGACAGATACTGTATAATACAGCACGGGTATGGTACAACACAGGACATATATGATACAATACAGCACAGATATGGCATAATACATCACAGATATGGTATAACACAGTACAGATATGGTATCATACCACACATATTTGGTATAATGCAGGACAGATATGGTATAATACAGCACAGATATGGTATAATTCAAGACAGATATGGTATAATACAACACAGATTTGGTATAATGCAGGACAGATATGGTATAATAAAGTACAGATATGTTATAATTCAGGAGAGATAAGGTATAGTACAGCACAGATTTGCTATAATGCAGGACAGATATGGTATAATACAGCACATATATATGGTATAATGCATGACAGATATGATACAATAGAGGACAAACGTTGTATATCACAAGACAGATATGGTATAATACAGGACATATATGGTACAATACATGACAGATACTGTATAATACAGCACAGACACGTGATGATACAGCACAGATATGGTATAATACCACACATATTTGTTATAATGCATGACAGATATGGTATAATACAGCACAGAGATAGGGTATAATGCATCTCAGTTATGGTATATTAGAGGACAGACGTATAATACAGGACAGATACGGTATAATACAGGTCATATATGGTACAATACAGGACAGATACTGTAAAATACAGCACAGATATGGTATAACACAAGACATATATGATACAATACAGCACAAATATGGTATAATACAGGGCAGACATTGTATAATACATCACATATGGTATAATACAGCACAGGTATGGTATAATAGAGGGCAAATATTGTATAACACTGCACAGATTTTATATAATACAGGACATATGCTGTATAATACAGCACAGATTTTGTATAATACAGAACTAATATTGTATAATAGAGGACAAACATGGTACCATACAGGATAGATTTGGTAAAATACAGAGCGGATATTGTATAACACAAAACAGATATGGTATAATATAGCGCAGATTTGGTATAATGCAGGACAGATATTGTATAATAAAACACAGATATGTTATAATTCAGGACAGATATGGTATAGTACAGCACAGATATGGTATAATGCAGGATATATATGGTATAATACAGCACATATATATGGTATAATGCATGACAGATATGATACAATAGAGGACAAACATTGTATAATACAAGACAGATATGGTATAATACAGGACATATATGGTACAATACAGGACATATACTGCATAATACAGTACAGACACGGGGTAATACATCACAGATATTGGATAATAGAGGGCAAATGTTGTGTAATACAGAACGTATATTGTAAAATACAGGACATATGGTACAATACAGTATAGATATGCTATAATACAGCACAGATTTGGTATAATAAAGGACAGATACTGTATAATACAGGACAGATTTGGTATAATACAGGACATATATGGCATAATAGAGGACAAACATTGTACAATACAGGACAGACTTGGTATAATACAGACAGATATTGTATAACGCAGGACAGATATGGTATAATACAGCACAGATATGGTATAATTCAGGACAAATATGGTATAATACAGCACAGATTTGGTATAATGCATGACAGATATGGATGGTCTATCTCTACACCAAATACCTTCCTTCACTACCCCAAAATGCTAACTTTCGCTACTACTTGTACTGATTTCGTCAGCAATGACGTCACAGATGCTGTGGACTTCCCCCAAATCGTGATCTCCACCCCGAAGGCTACAAGATGACAGCCCACAGGACGCATTCTGACCAAGGATGGTCCATCTCTACACCAAATACCTCCTTTCACTGCCCCAAAATGCTCACTTTCGCTACTACTCCTACTGATGACGTCACCAATGACGTCACAGATGACGCGAACATGCCTCAAATCGAGGTCTGCACGCCGAAAACTACAAGATGACACCCCACACGACGCATTCGGACCAGGATGGTCCATCTCTACCCCAAATACCTTCCTTCACTGCCCCAAAATGCACACTTTCGCTACTACTCGTACTGATGACGTCACCAATGACGTCACAGATGCTGTGAATAGCCCCCAAATCGGGGTCTACACCCCGAGAGCTACAAAATGACACCTCCCAGGACGCATTCGGACCAAGGATGGTCCATCTCTACACCAAATACCTTCCTTTCACTGCCCCAAAATACCCACTTTACTTACTACTCGTACTGATGACGTCAACGCTGACGTCACAGGTGACGTGAACAGACCTCAAATCGGGGTCTACACCCCAAGAGCTACAAGATGACACCTTCCAGGACGCATTCGAACCGGGAATAGTCCATGTCGACCCCAAATACCTTCATGTACTTCCCCAAAATGGTCACTTTACTTACTACAACCAACTGCGCATGCTCAGATCAACGCGACTTGCACTTAAAAACACACAAGCTTCACGTTGACACCTTCCACGACCTATTCGGACCCATAGCAGTCCATCTCTACACCAAACACACACCCACATACCCCCGAAAATGCCTGATTTCTCCACTACGGCGGACTGCGCATGCGCATATTGACGTGACTTGCATTTAAAAACACGCCATTCTGACTCTACCCCACACAAGCTTCACATTGATACCTCACACGACCCATTCAAACCGTGAATAGCCCATCTCTAACCCAAACACACATCCACACACCCCCCAAAATGCCTGATTTCTCTACTACGGCTGGACTGGGCATGCGCATATTGACGCGACTTGCATTTAAAAACACGCCATTCTGACTCTACTCCACACAAGCTTCACATTGATACCTCACACGACACATTCGAACCGTGAATAGCCCATCTCTAACCCAAACACACACCCACATACCCCCCGAAATGCCTACTTTTTATACTACGGGCCAGGCTGCGCATGCGCAGACTATTGGACACGGACGAACCATTAGTGTTGTCAAGTGCTCCTCCACGAGAGCTTCAAAATAAGACCTCACTCGACCCCATTGGACCATTAGGGACTCACCTAGACTCCAACATGTCCACCCCGTATGGGCCTATACACCCATAGCCATGCGGTATAGGCCTATGGGCCTACCCATGCCTCGGTGACTTTTTCAAAAATTTTACCGATTCGCTCCGGCACACTTCCTTTCGTGCTCTAAATGACGAGACGTGAAAAACAAATCCAAACAACCCTACCGCAAATGTATAGAAGTAGGTTTCCCAGGGGGACAACACTGATCCTATACCCCCAGTATTGGACTATATGGGTCTATATGGATCTCGGTGACTTTTTTTCAAAAAATTCACCGATTCGCTCCGGGACACTTCCTATCATGTTCTAAATGACGAGACGAGTAAAACGAGACCCCACAACCCTACCGCAAATGTATAGAAGTACGTTTCCCAGGGGAAAAAACATTGATCCTATACCCCCAGTATGGGACTATATGGGGCTATATCGTACTTTCTCAAAAATTTCACCGATTCGTGCCGGGACACTTCCTATCATGTTCTAAATGACGAGACTAAGAAAACGCGACCCCACAACCTATACCGCAAATGTCGAGAAGTAGGTTTCCCAGGATGGTCCTATACCCCGCATACCCCATATAGGCATTTTCACGTAATTTAAAATAAAGTCCGTGTTCCGTATTTTTTCAGAAAAAAATTTACATGCACCCATCCTGGAACTAGGGGGAGATAACTCTATTGATAGGCAAGCCCCGTTAAGCCCGGCGACCTATATACCCCCATACCCCATATAGGTATTTTCCCAGGTTTTTCGATAAAGTCCGTGTTCCATATTTTTTTTCAGGAGAAATTTTACATGCACCCACCCAGCCATCAAATACCTCCTTCACATTGGCTTCACTTTGATACCTCATACAACTCCATCGGGCCATTAGGGGCTCCCCTAGATACCAAAACGTCTATTTGCATAACCTTGGGCCACAGCGCATGCGCAGAATGCCGATATCTCAATCCCACACCCAGTCCACCAGATGCCCCTTCACGAATGCTTCACTTTGATACCTCACTCGACCCCATCGGGCCTTCCCTAGCTCCAAAACGTTTATTTTCCTACACGTGGGCCATCGCGCATGCACAGAATGCCGATATTTCAACCCCACACCCAGCCCATCAGATGCCCCTTCACGAATGCTTCACTTTGATACCTCATATGGGACCATAAGTGGCTCCCCTAGATGCCAAAACGTCTATTTGCATACCCTTGGTCCACCGCGCATGCGCAGAATGGTGACAACGCACGAGCGCCTAGTCCAGTCAGGTGCCCCTTCACGAATGCTTCACTTTGATACCTCACTCGACCCCATTGGTCCATTAGTGGCTCCCCTAGCTCCAACACGGCTATTTCCATACCCTTTGTCCACACGAGTTGTCTCCCTTGCCTCAGTTTGTGCAGATGGCGCTATGGTTAGGATCGACGCCGTGATGTGGAAAGGGCCTCCCCACACCATCCTGGAGCCGCCATTTTGTTTTTTGATTTTCTGCGGAGATACACGGGACAATAAACACTCGACCCTAGGGTGGTACAGATGCTCGACTGATCCTATTAACATGGTACAACACCTATAGATTATGTTTATTACTAGGACGTCAGCGAAATACTAGTACCCACCCTCCGTATGGCAGAACTGTTCAACCCAGAACAAGTCTAGACATGCCTTGATCACGTGATCGTCATGGGAAACCCCCACAGTTTTTCGACACCGGACGTGCCGCCATCTTGGATATGTCCCATAATGCATCGGGTCAAAATAGTCGCTTCTGATTGGCTGAGGGCAGCGCCCCGCACAACCGGAAGTGAGCGCTCCGCAAATGGGAGGCAATTTAGCCTTTTACTACTACTGCCATTCTGTCTTTCGAAATTCCGTATAGAAGACATTGCATATATGGTGCAGTCCACAGCAGGCTCATCGCTGCTAGAAATACACCCTTTATATAGCCATTCTGTCATTCGAAGTTGCCACCCCTGCCACCAGAAAGTCCCTACACATGTATATATTTTAGTGATGGGAATGTTTATACCATTAATTCAACATACAAAGCCAGTTATGCAAATTCATGTCCACCTTTGTTAGCACGTATAATGTCCATGGTGATCTAATGACACATCGATTGATTGAAATTGCAGTTCAAGGGCCGCTTCCCATACGGATTTCACGGCCCATCAACTCAGTGTTTTTTTTATTTTTTTTTTTAATGACACATCAATAATAAATAATCATAGTAAATAATCATTCTTACTTTAAAGTTTTAAAACCATTCCTAGTCATCAAAGACAGAGCTGTCCGCTAATTCCCTACTGAGAAATTTAGTGGAGATTAGGGAGAAAAAAATGATCATTACTGGGGATTAATGAAAAAAAATACTTAGATTTAAAAGCATATTTAGAAGTAAACACAAATTTAAAAAAAAATGAAGTGGTTTTTTGCCTTATCCACTTTTCCTGTTTTGGAGATTTTTGTGTTGGGGTTTTGTCCACTGGGGTTTTGTCCGCTGGTGTGTTTTCCGTTGGTGTTTTGTCCACTGGGGTTTTATCCGTATCCCCAAATCTAGGATCCATATTCTTCCTTATGTACATAAACGACTTAAAAAGAGCTACCGACGTACTTAAAATTCTTCTTCTCGCTGATGATACTAGAACTGTATACTCTGAACACCTTGCTGACACTATTAAAGTCATGTCTGGGAAATTACATCAAATACATAACTGGTTCGGTTGCAACCGCCTATCACTGAATAAGAAGAAAACAAAGTATATTATCATTAGGCCGAATACTCGAAAGTCATTGATCGATGTCGAATTAGCTGTTCCTGAGCCTCAAATCGAACGTGTCGATAAATTCAAGTTTTTCGGGCGTCTTTTTCAACGAGAAACTGAACTACTGGAAATTATATTATATTCAAATTATATCTGTAATAAAATTTCATGAAATATCGGTATCATTAATTTACCGAAAAAAAAATCAATAAATAAGAAAACATTACACATATACTTACATTCCCTTACTTGTTTTATTGTAACGATCTCTCGGGGAATACATATATCACTCATTTGAATCCGCTAGCCGTTTTACAGAAACGAGTGCGAGTGACAACTTTGTCTAAAAAGACAGACCATACCTTAACATTATTTTGTAGAATTGAAAATTCTACGGCTACCCAAATTAAATGTGCGCTCATGTCTGTTATGCCCGACTCAGAATTACTAACTATAAGCTTCCACAATTACTGTACGGGACAATCAGATATACACCTTTATCAAACTAGAAGAAGCTAAACTTTTAATCTCTACCGACCCAGTTATACCTCCAACTTGTCATATTATACCACAAAAATTACAGGATCTCGAGATTGGAACAAACTACCTTCTCTGATCAAATGTATCGAATCCACCTCTTTATTCAATTCCAAACTACAAGCAAATCTACTAGAAATTTGAAACCCGATATCGCAACCAGGGCTGTAAAGGTAAAGTCCCCAGGGGATTCAATGCCGTCAATCACTTTTTGCGTGACATGTAGATGATATACATGTAGTTTGCTATTATTTTTGTAATAAGTGATACTATTTTTTTGTATATACATTTTCATTTAATTGGTGAATAAAATTCGATTCAATTTAAACTTGGGTGAGACTTGCACTTGCAATGATATCAAATAATAGACAGCACAGGTATATTCTCCAATCATAATAAACAAGTGTACCAAGTTTCATAATCATCCATTGGAAGCTGACAATTACAGCAAACTTTCGATGTACAGGTGTAGGCCTACATGTGCACGTCTGCTAAACAGAAACATCTATCATTAGATTTCAACAATGTGACACCCCTAGAATCCTTGGGTTGTGTCATAACTGACCCCCTTAGTGGAATATCCACCTCCCATTTTTATTTTATTTTTTCTGTGTTTTTTTTCTTGATTTATTCATTTTTTTTATTTAGTTGAACCAAAAACATCATAATTTTCAGAGACGGGACACCGACACATTCTCTTCCCCCTCTCACAATTTCTCTCCGACAAAACGAGTACATTTAGACAGCAAAATGCCTCTTTTTCTAATTTCAACCTTGTCTTCATGAGCAATGATCGCCTTTGTTGTGAGTTCTTTTATGTCTCTTGAGCGTTTTCCTCCAGGTAAACCTGTCAGAGCACAGTGAACATTTGTTTGGCTTTTCATCACTATGAGTTATTTCATGCTCCTTCAGGCTCTCATTTAGAGTGCAGCTAAAACGACATATTGAGCATCTGAATGGCTTCTCACCAGTATGATTGAGTTCATGTCGTTTCATGTTTGTACTTCTCACCAGTATGAGAGCGTTCGTGTCGTTTCAGGTCTCTATTTCTTGTACAGCTATAACGGCACCGTGGGCATTTTAACGACTTTTCACCAGTATGAGTTATTTCATGTTGCCTTAGGTGTCCACAATGTTTGCAGCTAAATGAGCACATTCGACATTTTAATGGCTTTTCGCCAGTATGATTCATTTCATGTTGCCTTAAGCTTCTTTTTGTTATGGTGCTATAAGGGCATATAGAGCATTTGAACGGCTTCTCACCAGTATGGCAGCGTTCATGTTGTTTCAGGTTTCCACTTCTAGTACAGCTAAACGAACACCGTGAGCATTTAAACGGTTTTTCACCAGTATGAGTTATTTCATGATTCTTTAGGCATTCACTTGTTATACTGCTATACGGGCATATTGAGCATTTGAATGGCTTTTCACCAGTATGAGTTCTTTCGTGTTGCCTTAGGTTTCCACTCTGATTACAGCTGAATGGGCACAGTCGACATTTGAATGGCTTTTCACCAGTATGAGATCTCTCATGTCGCCTTAGGTCGCTACTCTGTTTACAGCTGAATGAGCACAGTTGACATTTGGATGGCTTTTCACCAGTATGATTCATTTCATGCTGCATTAAACTTCCCTTTTTTATGGTGCTATAAGGGCATATTGAGCATTTGAACGGTTTTTCACCCGTATGAATCCTTTCGTGTTGCCTTAGGTGTCCACTCTGTCTACAGCTGAATGGACACAGTGGACATTTGAAAGGCTTTTCACCAGTATGACTTCTTTCGTGTTGCCTTAGGTGTCCACTCTGTTTACAGCTGAATGGGCACAGTGGACATTTGAATGGCTTTTCACCAGTATGAGTTCTTTCATGTTTCTTTAGATTTCCACTCTGATTACAGCTGAATGGGCACAGTGGACATTTGAATGGCTTTTCACAAGTATGAGTTATTTCACGCTGCTTTAGGAGACCACGTGTTTTGCAGATATATGGACAACATGAGCATTTGCATGGCAGATATCCAGTATGCGTTTCTTCGTAAAACTTTACACTACAGCTGCTTACAGAGCAATAGGCCCCTTTTGATTTGTTGCCACTTTCTTGTGGGTGCGATATAACAAGTGCTGACGGTGACATGGGTGAAACTTCTCTGGATTCTGTGATGTCGCTCATTGTTTCGGAATGATCAGTAGCGGATTCCCGAACATGTGCAATGTTTATATCAGCATTACTCTTCAATTGTTGATTAACCTGGTACAAGGTCACTGGATAAGGTCTGTCAGGTCCCAGTGTCATTCTGTCAGCCCCTGTATAGTTGTCTGAATTATCCTAAAACAAGAAATCAACCAAAAATCAGATATCCTCAAATATATCAGATAGATATTGTTAAAGCTCAGTCTCAAAAGTCACAAACAACAGCATCAAAATATGACAACTAAATAACCAAAGTGATATTTCGGTGTAATACCACGGCAGATATGGCGACTTTGAAAACATTGGATTCGCTCAGGTTTGAGGTGTCATATTTTAGACAAAAAACAAATCCATCCTAAAATGTATGTGAAAAGTCAAAAACAGACAACACCCCAATATCAAACTTCAGTCGACGCTGTTGTATGTCACTTTAGACTGTGAGCATGAACAAAATCGTACTTGTCTATCTTCTTTGAACTGAACACAGATTATTTTGCAATGTTACAAAAATAAAATTTTTACTTCCGTAATAGCGTATTTACATGGCATGCGACATGGTGACGTGTAGAGAGGAGAACATGTCAAAATAGCCAGGGTTCTGATATATGTAGCGTACCAGAAATTCCGTTCTGATGTCGCTGCATTCTAACTCAATTTCTAACAATAAGCCATACCTGTATTGAGAACAACAGGATAATGTAAGGTTTCTGATATTTTTTTCCACCAGTAATTTGAAATATATACATCTATCTTTTCAATATTTTTCTTGAAGCAATGTGATTCTGAAATATCTCTATATCTCCCAAAAAGTATGTCAAATCACAACTTACTTGTTTATATGGTTTAGTTTTAATATGAGAATCAGTGGTTGGAAATCCAGCCACGTCAAGGATGGTAGCTAGTTCCAATTTGGTCACAGCTGTTTTGACTTCCATGCTTATCGCTCCTGTCGGGGTGGTGGCAATTTCAGTTTTCATTTCGAACTGGGTCTCTGCCTCTGTTTTTGTGGACAGATTTCCTTTTGAATAGTTGAAAAACTCATCCTGTATCATTGGAGTGGTATCTTGATAATTTGGTCCTGGTTCCACTCTTATTGATAAATCTTCCATTTCCCGTCTTCATGGGATAGCTCGACATGGGAACTGTGTGAACAAGAAATAGATTGCAATGAGGGTCATTCAAAATATTGGAAAGTCATCAACTGAATCTATCTATGATGACGATGATGATGAGGACACTTACAATATGTGGATAAAGCAAGTCTTGGAGATGTTGCTTTGACCAGTCCAGTGCTTTGACCAGGTGCTGAGTCTTGTTTTTCCTTTTTATTTAATTCTGTAACCATTAGCAATTAGACCGGTATATATACGCTGGTAAAATGTATCATGTTTGTTCTGAAAAGGCGAAAATCGCTGAAACCCAGTTGACAATATAGTTTTAGCCCGCATTGTGCAGTCGAGTTTAACTCAGTTTGAGAACCCCAAATGCAGAGTCAAATTGAAAAAAAAAAATCGAATGATATAAGCTTGAGCCCAGTGTCAAGTCAATTCCATCTCATAAATCGAGGAAAATGAAATAACAAATTTATATTGAAAATGGTTTGCTTAAAATTTTCACCTGCGTCTGCTACATTTGGACAACAGTGGCACAGTACTATTGTTTGACCTTTGCAGATCAATTTGTTGCAAAATTTGGGGCTCTTATACCTAACTGGGTTAAGCAGCCTCGTTCGACATTTCATTAAATAAACTGTTTCTTCTTTCAATATTTTCCTCGTGTCGAAATTGACAAGTGGGCGAATTTTCATGACCATACTCTATGCTACTGTAAACAAATTGCCAAGAGACT
>JAVTVY010001167.1:0-34154 GCA_036873755.1 Hanleya hanleyi
GGTCCTACATAGCGACATATACGACCATGACGACTGTGGAGCAAAGATAGGATATCAATTTATTAATTGCCCTTTGATTACTCTCTGATTGCACTAGGGTAAAATCATATCAGGCAGTTCTTGTGTGCATGGCTGTCGGGCCAATCAGCTTCGTCCACTTGTAAAAGGAGCGGAGTGGGTTCAGCATGTCACAGCTAAAGAAGAATACCGTGTGTTTTTGTGTAATAATTTAGTATAAACCTGTTACGGTAATTCTTTTACAAGATTTACTGAATGCAGTTCCCATCTCCCTCCTATGCAAATACGTGCTTCCTGTGTCGACCGAAATCGATATAGACTGAACGCACATGTGGGCCCTTTCTCTGCACAGTGCAATGCAGAGGGTGTTGCACCGACTTTTAGCAGGCTACAAACTCTGGCAATGGGAGAATGACCCTACTTTGCATAGTATATTCATGATTTTTCCTTTAGTACCAAAACACTGGTGAAGGTACAACATTTTTATCTACTACTTTTGTAGGGTAGCCTTGTCAGATTAAATGTACCTATATTATAAAGCTGAATGTTGCTGAACCTTAATTTAGGCATTGAAATGACGTCATCAGAAGTATCAGTTGAGTTTGTGACCATACTGTATGTATAGAATGGATGCTGCCTTGGTCATGGTGCCCAAGGCCAAAAGATTATGATTTATATTTCATTAATGTTTTCATAATTGAAGATGGAGACAGAGTCCCGGAATTGACTGGAAGAATTCTTTGGACTATTTGAAGAACTGAGGAGATAATATTCATAATTTTAGCTAAGAATCCATTCATCCATCATAAAAATGGCAACTTTTAGTACTCTTAGTAATAATCACATACAAAGGGTTGTCTATAGAGATGAAAGACATATATTTATAGATTTTGTTTCACATTCTGCTTCAAAAATGCAATATCAGAAGTATTCAACTCATAGCCGAAATTTGGGAAAACAGCAGAAATATTACATCATTTCACCTTCAAAAATGGCCTGACAGAATCTGGTCACAATTTCAGACACCTTTCCAGTCTCCCGTAAATTCAATGATGACAAGCTATATGCTGTTTTATATCATATCGTACTTGATTTGTGGAGAACTTAATTGTGCTTTAATTTGTTTACATGTGAACATTTCATTTAAAAACCACCTGCTATGCCTACTTAATTCTCTCTCTCTATTGCGTACATGTATGTTGAAGAATTATGTCTCATCCAAGTCCGAGACATGAATGATCATTTTGAATATGCTGATTTCAGACCTTGGCAAGATCACTATACTGTGGAGCTTGTACAATCGTACTGGTTGTCAGCACATGATTGAAGAAAAGAAGCTTTCTTATTGGGAAGAATTCCCAAAAATGCGAACGAGTTACAGTTCGTGTCTTGTATGCTTGAAACAGGGAAAGTAGCATATTTTTATACTTATTCTGTAAACTTTACATCGCGGGAGATGTTTTTCACAGTTTGTTGATTGTCGATGCGAATTATCTGCTGGGATCGTCAGCGGGAAAATAGGACGCTAGTAATTTGCGCGAACAGTTTGTGTATATGTGAAACAAAATACATTTCAGATGTTGGGTTATATTCTGTCGACAGTTTTATATTTCTTCACAGTGTGTTAGTATTATGTATGAGAAATGATAACATTTCCGGTTTTACGATTGATGAAACATATGTAACTTTGTTCATTTATTGAACAGATTTGCAATCGATTGTAGCGCTTTGCAACATTTTTTTTTGATTAATGGAAATTACTGTGTAAATCATAAGTAGTTTGGAAACTGCTATATGAAGTTAAAATGCCGAAATGATAGCAAAAAAGCTGTGAAAAATGAACAACATAGTGGTTCGGGAGAGATGCCTGTATGCAGCTGAAGTGAAATCTGGCACCCACGTCTGGCGACGACACGCAATATGTCGTGTCTCCTGGAGCGAATAGCTTCGCCAGGCGAGCCAAGCGGTAGGCCCCCACGCCTGGCCGAGATTGTTACCTCTGCAGGTGTTGTGTTAGCGGGCGTCAGCTAATCAACAAGTGTCTGGCTCTTATCATTGCTTATCCAGGCGCGGGGTGTACTCCACAAAGACAGTATTATAGAGTTTTGTTTGTGCATCACGTATGGTATATCTTCTGCTATGACAATTTCCTTCAAATTCAATACATTGTACAGACATCTGGTACCAGTAGACGTAGAATATAACTTGTTTGGGTGGCATGAAGCTGGAAATTAATCAGCAAATAAAGACGTTCTTATTGACAAGTACTTCTTGCATAAATTATTAACCGGCCACGTGCACGCTCCGTTACAAATACCCACCAAATTAGTTACAAAGAAGACAATGAAATTCAAACCCATTTTCCATAGTATTGTAAATAAAAATTCTAAATGGAAAATTTAGTGTTTACAGTATTGGAAATATATTAAGTCCAAATGTAATGGCTAAACTGCAGATTTGCATCATATACCTATGGAATAGTTCAAATTGAACAATTGAATTGCGATGATAACATTGTGCATTTGAATTACTTTAACGTGTAATAATCGTAATTTTGGATGCGGTGGTTAAATGCAATTCTTCGCCAGATATCTATCAAATGATAGCAAATAAAGCCATCAAAACAAACATTTCACATATACATTTACAGTATTGTAAATGAAACTGTAAGGTGTGAAATGATTTCATACGTAGCTACCATCATAGCAAATAAAACTGTAATATTCACCATACATTCACACGTTAATGTGGAAGAGGTAGATATAAGTATTCCTTTTGAAATGATTTAATATGTACCTAATAGCGTAGCAAATAACACGGTATTATACCCCATACATTTAAACATCTATGGGGTAGATGTAAATATAAATATTTGCCATGGAATGATTTATTATGTACCTACCATTATAGCAAATAAAATTGTAATATACATCATTCCTTTTCGCATCTGTGAGATAAATGTAAATATAAGTATTCTTTTTCAAATGATTTCATATATAGCTACCAGCTTAGCAAATAAAATGGATTTATACACCAACATTTACACATCTAGAGGATAGTTGTAAATATAAACATTTTATTTCCATTGTTTTGAGATATAGATGCCATAGTTCGAGATTTACGGTTAAGTTTCATCTTATTTCATATATATCACGCAATGGTCAATATAACTACAACAATTCACATATATTTATTACAGGTTTGAAAGTGGCTAAATATAACTGATAGATTTGCATTCGGGTCACTACAATAGCGAATGTATTCAAATAAATGAGATTTATTTGCAAAACATTATCGTGCGTTGTATATCTATAGTAATTAGGGACTCTCCAAGGTACGACATGCACAATAAATGTATCCAAAGGAAACCTTAAATGTATTGTAAATGTATGTGAAATGTATGGGAAACACCAAGATTCGACATAGGCCATGAAACCATGGAACTCTAAAACCATTTACTACAGTGGTGAATTTGGGGCTGTCAATCATACAGAATACATGAACAACATTCTTAAATATAACATCAAATATGGGAATCCAATTTTATGAGCCCTACCTCTCCGATCACATCGACATATACGTCAAATGAATGCAAATGTTACTTATAATTGCCAGCGTAAAACTTAGTGTTCAAATAATTGGAAATAAAACCATTATATTCACCTTACATGCTGACCGTATATTAAATATAATTAAAATGACGTTTTTATGTAGTGGAGTATCATCCTTTGTTGAAATCCCGATTGAAATGCCGATTATATAAAAAGTTGAGAAAAACTCATATTAAGCCTTACTTTTGGAGAAAATCCAAGTTACTGAAATTTGTAGAATTAATGGTGGCTAAAGCAAAAGGAGTGACATTAAAAGTTTCTATTTTCAGCTAATTTGTTACGAGATGGGAGGGTCATAACATTTCCAGACTTGAATTTTTGCGGAGATCTGACGAGAACCGGTGTGCCCAACGTGACACGCCGTACCACAATAATATTCAGTTTCTTTTTCAGCATTTCAACTGCAGAGTTTATATGCTCTTGACACAAGAGAGCGTATCCGTTCTGTTTTCCTAGACCACGGTTGAAACTTTCAGTGTTAGAGTATTTGGCCAGTGTAAGAGCACATTTGGTTAACCACTGTCTAGACAAAGTTAGTTTTCGCTCCATAGATAAATCTGGCTGCAGATGGGCTTCCTACTTGAAAATCGACGATCAAATATTAGTAAATTTCTATGAGGTCTGGTCGTTCGTGCTGAAGAATTGTATTATTCTTAGGTCACGTCATACAATAAATCTTTTCTTTTTCTAACAAAGAAGAGGCATGTGCACTATAACGATGCAGTCTGTAACGATTTTTTAGGTTCAATTAGTCTTCTAAGCTCCTTTCCTGGAACGATGCTGAGAATCCGCCACAAACCTCATAAAGCAGAGTTTGAAAGAGAAACCGAACCAAACAACAAAGAAGAGGCATGTGAACTATAACGATGCAGTCTGTAACGTTTTGTTTTAGGTTCAACCAGTCTTCTAAGCTCCTTTCTTGGGATAATGCTGAGAATCTGCCACAAACCTCATGAAGCAGAGTTTGAAAGAGAAACTGAACCAACCTTGGCAAGCAGCGAACAGTTACAACTTGGTAGCCTGGGAGATAGTCAAGCGTCGTTGATGGGTCTTGGACCAACTTGTGGGAAGTCCGCTGCCTCCATATATCCCAGCAGGCCTACACATGCGCAGTACGTCAGCCAATCGTTGTCAGATAACCAGACCACTCATATGATTACAAACAGGTAAGTAAAGGTAAGAATCCATTTTCCCCAACAATAGGTCGTACACATACACAATATACAAGCGCCGAATCAGACCCCCATATTATGTAGAGGATTCCGTGACGAATACCTCCAATGATATCACTGATCGTTTAGTAGGTATAGGTGACAGATTTACACTATATCTATACAGCCTTCTGGAAAAGATTCATTCCATATTTGAGTAGCCAAAATTTCAGTCTGATGAAAAGCGCAGCAAGGCATGAAACAGGAAAGTTCGCCTTATGTATTAGAACTCCCTATTTCCTGGCTGTTTTTGGAGCACAGAATATACTTTAAAATGACCTAAACAATCAGAGTGTGTCTTCATGACATCACTTACCGTATATCAGCTTCTTTTCTCATTACCGACTGATACAGAGTTACAAATGACGATAGCAGGTTCAGTCTATTAGAGAATGCAAAACACTTAAAGAAAGGTTCTATGATGGACTTTATTGATTATCGAATAAATATCCCGAAGTGTTGTTTGCCAGCTTTGAACATAGTTTGAAATGTGTTTCTCTTTCAGTGATGAAGTGGGGACGGATCGTGAAGCCGTGTATTGGTAGTCATCTGCAAGCAGTACTTGGCAGTGTGTTTGAACGGATACTGTTGCGAGATATTTGAGCTATTTTATCTGTACTAAAAATGAATAAGTCATAAATAAATCGACAGTAAAAGGGCCTTAGACATTGTTGATTGGGACTTTGAGATTGGACTGCGGTTTTTCGGGATCGTTGAATCGCTTTATGGATGGATCAGCCTATCCCAGAATGGATAAAAAAGGTGTGTACAAAACAGTGGATTTCAGTCGAAATAGAAGCCAGATGTCGACAGCGCGATCCGGTATCCTCATATTTATTCATTATCCCCGCAGAACGTTTAGCTATTGCAGTGAAACGCACAAAAATCAACAGCTTGGGGTTAATTGAGGTTCTTAAAGGCTCCACAGTGAAACTACGCGAACATTGCAAGATAAGCTGGGATCCGGGAGGGTTCAAATTGCAAGGGCCACAGTTCAGCCCAGACCTGGATGCGATGCCCAACCAAAATTATTCTCCGAAACTCGGGAGATTAAAGACGGTTGCCTGGTATAAGTGAACTTTATCACCAATTGGAAAAATAACAGTCATCAAAACATTTACCGTACCATTTCTTACGCATTTTTTTTCGGTCCTACCTAAATCGTCGAAGAAATTCCAAAACGACCTACGCAAAGTATCTTTATTTCATCTGGGGAGGGGGTCGGTCATAGAAAACTTATCTCTAGCATTGAAGACAGGGGTATGGTCAAGGCTCTCATTCAATCTTTCATTGGCAATTTGACTCTAAAATGAGTAAAACACTGTAATGCATGATATATTCAAGATTGTCGGAATAAATATATGGGAGCTAAGCTTGCCACACTTACTTGAGATTACTAAAAGCATGAAGAACATTTTTGGGGAAAATGTATGTAAGCTGGTTGTAACTCGCGATCGGTTTCTAATTCAGGTAGCGAATTACTGTATATCTATGACCCAGTCTCATGGTGAAATGTATTAAAATTGTCTGCACGTAGAATCAAATATGTGAAAGATATGATGAACCATAACGGGACTTTCATGACATCGAAAACATTTCATGAGAAACTTACACTAAACCGAACAATTCTATATTACAATACACGGTAATCCAAAAACAATTAAGAAAAAATACTGTTCAACAAAACTGTATCGGAACATCAGTTCTACGTTCAGTTCAAGTATCTTCAATGACCAGTCAATAGAAACGGGATTTTTTTTCTCGAAAATAATGTGTCTTGTGCAATTGGCTGCAAAGTCTATGGTATCATTTTTGTTGGAGGAGGCTGAAAAACAATTCTGTATTTTCAATATAAGATAAACCACATTTACCTCGTAAAGAATACCATGTTATATACGTGAGTAAAGGCTGAAAGAGACAGCTTCTGTAACAAGGACAGAGAAACTCTACCTCATCTTTTGGGCGCGTGAATGCATCCGTACTGTATGGGCTGAATTCTTCGCCTGGGCTGAATCTATGGGGATCAAACTCACATCCAAATTAACTAATCAAGATTACTTACTTGGATCAAAAGCAGAATTAGCATTGATGAATCGGTTAATCTTGATAACCAAAGTACTGATTTACTTCAATAAAATTAGGAGCAGATTTTCCATTTTTGAACTTGTGAGTGCGACTATATTCAGAGTTAGAGATATGGGAAAAACAAATTGCTCTGTCGAATAATTTCGTTCCGGTCTTCTACGTGTAGTGTGGCCCCAGTACAGTTTAAAAGACCCACAAGTTTTCCTGGTTTTTAGTTGCTGCCTTGTGAAGTCCGCTTCACTGTAGAATCAAAGCAGATACGTAGCCGAAACGTGTAACCCGTTAGAACACAATTTAATTTTGTATATATCTTTCGTTTGTTTCACAAAGTTGATATCACCATCATGTTCATTGTCTGGTCCTTGTGACTATTTTGGTACAGGAAACATATAAATGGGGTATTACGGTAATTTATCTTCTCATGTAACTTAAATATCTCTGTAGTTGTTATTTTATCTAGTTAATGTACATGTACATGTGCTGTAGGGTTTCTCAGAGTAACTATAAATATCACAACCTTTTATCTTACCTGCAGCTCTAGCTTTTTGCATTTCACAGAGTAACTATCAGTGTTATTATATTGTAACTTGACTAACTTTGTAGTTGTTATTGTACAGGACTAATATACAAGTAATAATACGATACTACTTAAACGACTCTGCGGGTTTTAATTTTATCTTTCACAGTTGTGCTATAAATATCACAACCCTGTAACTTACCTGCCTCAGAAACTAGAAGAGCAATATTACAAAAACTGGAAGAGATAGCTCTTTGAATATTCTTGCATAAAGTTAGCTCATTATCTCGAGTTCGCTTGGTGACATCGCACAATCTCTTTCACCAAACTTAATAAATTAATATCCTTTCAATGCTCCATCACGGCCGCATTTCGACTACTTTACTTGCATTCGGGGAGGGGGATAGGGTCATCGTCTTCGCCTTCTCTCAACGTTTATGCCAAGGACCAGTTCATATTTCTACCCCACATTATGGCGTCAAACTGAGCCAGGTAACGTCAGAAGATACCCTAACAGCGTGGCGTCTGATTCGGATGAGCCAAAAAAAAACGCCCCTACCATTATATTAAATGACTGTAGATTTGATCAACAGATTGATATTGTGTTTTGTTGGTTGCTCAGTCACGTTGGCATCAACGGTAATACTGAGGCTGATAGAATGGCTAACGCAGCCCTCGATGATGAGGTTGATCCCGTTGGAACCCCATATAGCGATTTCAGACCCTCCATCTGTACTTATGTGAGAGGGCTGTTTCAATATTTATTGGATGTGAATAATAACAAACTTCAAGAGTTCAAAAAACTGTAGGCTATACTCATCTGAACAGCCAGAAACGTTTCGATCAAGCCATGATCAGTCGATGTAGAATCGGCCATACACAACTCACGAACATTTACTAAAAAAAGAGCCAGTCCCAAGGTGTATTCCATGCCACGAATATCTCACAGTGAAACATTCTTATCGACTGTGTAGATTTTAAGATTGTATGAGATTCTTTTTCTCGAGCGACTACTTTGGAAGATCTTTTTAGTCGGGTGAGGCAGGACGGTGTCTTGGGTTATACACAGTTTTAATGTGTGTATGTTTTAACGTGCTGGATTATTAAGTTATTGACTTGAGTAATTAGAATTAATCGTCGCTATACAGCTGAAATATTGCTGAATTCTCTCTCTCTCTGCTCTCTTCAAAGCACTTACATGTATGAAGCGTTCTCTGGATTGGTAAACACTCGCTTTACCGCAGGCATTTTAGATCCTACAACCGACATATCCAAATGGGGGAGCAGATAGGATTTAATTTTAATTAGATGACGAAATTAATTGCTCTTTTACATAAAATCTCTGAATATCAAATTTTTACTCCAAGCTCCATGTCAGCTTTAGAATTCAAACTCCAATATGTCAGCAACCGCTCGGAATATCTTGTACTAATTTGGGTTCCCCTTTAACTAACTAGAAGTTGATGTTGTGCAGAGCTAATATACCAGTGATAATACGGTAAATTACCCGACTCTGTAGGTTTTTGCATTTCAGTTAATATACATGTGAAAAGATGGTAAAAAAGCGATCGACTATTCGAATCGCTTTCAATCCCTGGACTAATCCGACATTAACTACCGTAAACATCCGTAGTTTTGGAAACCGATTCCGGCATGCAATGGAGGGATACACTCGCATGTGGCTTGTGGCGTAGTCCAGCGATGAGGCAATGTTTGAGTAAAACAAGTAATGTTTAATTATGTTAATGCCCCTTTTGCAAATGTTAGGCGCATTATTTTAGGAATGAGTGTGTGTTCAACCTGTCTGGCCTGTGCTTTTGGGACCTGTCCAGGCCTGCCATTTCGGCCACTTAAACATTTTTCGTACCTCTTTAGCTGGAGCGCTGAGACTTACCACACAATACCCTTGAGTCAAACTCTACCTGAAAGAGTAAAAAGAAAACAAGATGCCCAATTTTCCTCGTAGAAAAGGATGATTTGCGAAGAAAAATGATGAAAACATCACTCGGGGTTTTATGCAATTAAGCTCAAAATGACCCCAATATGATGAACTAAAACGTCGCGGAGGGTCAGCTTTCATTCTGTGTCATTCCGGAGATAGGGGAGAAAGTTTGGAAGGGGGCCATAATAGCACCCCCCCCCCGCCTCCCCTCCCCCTCCCCCCTCGACCAGGTAAGATTAAACTGCAATTGTTTGTGAGTGATCAAGATCAATTACAACATATATAAGGGAAGTGGGAAGAGGTGCCGACATACTGACAGTGCCACATGACTTTACAGTATAGTCTTCCGGTTAACCTATTCAAGGCTCACTGAATTCCCAAACAAGGAAATGCTGTATTTCGGGAAGGAAAACTAATTGTTTCGCTCCAAAATCTTAATCCGGTTACCTGTTGTGACGCAATCATAATCCGGTTCTCTGATGTGACACAATCATAATCCGGCCGACTGTTATGACGCAAACTTTCGTTTTTCTTGTCTGTTATTTTTTCTGTTAGCACAAATGAGGTTCAGAGAGATATTAGAATGGAATAGAGTAGTATGTTTATTGGTAATTAAAACGCCTTCTTTTAGAAGCTAAAAATCAGTACAACCAATTAATTCCCCAGTACATAGCTGTAGTCTCATCCACGATTAAGTGATTGTGATAGTTTCCCCACTCAAAAGAAATCCCACTAATTACAAGCGTATGGTTCGTCATTTATTATTCAGCCGTCGTCCATCAAAGAATCTCCGCGTCTATAATCCAAAGACCTATTTCATATAAAAGCATTAGCACCAAATTTAAAAAAAAAATCATGGTATTAATGAACACACGCTAATACAGAACACAACACACAAATACATGTTCCGCTTATTCAGGGATGGATCCAGAGTGAGACCATAAGTATGTGGAGTAATGTAGGCATTGTGTAGTAGCACGTAATACAATTAAAGACTTTAAAATACGGATATGAAATATACCCCAGACTGACCAAATCAGTGAGCCCCACCCTGTCCATAAAATGTAGTAAATGATGATCGAAGACGAAACTATTGTGAAATAGTGACGCATATATCGCCGTCTGAATTTTCCAGTCGAAAACTTCAACTCTCTTCGCGCCATGTTGGTGACGTCACGGTGTATGTTTGTTGGGCCGTTTGCAATTGAACATGGCGCGTATGAAGTGGAAGTTGTCGACTGGAAAATTCAGACGGCAATATATGCGTTACTATTTCACAATAGTGCGCAAGATTTTAAAATAGTGCGCAGGAGGGGATAGAGATTCGATGTACGGCATTTTCAGAGGTGGGTGATTCGTAATAAAATTATCTAAAACCCTCGCTGGCGGTGACTGGGGCCGACCTATGCCCTCATACTCGTGAGGGCTATATATTATTTAGCTATTTTGTCTGAGGATAGTTTTATAGGTGTATTTGTTTTGAGAATGGAGTTACCTTGTTTTTCATCTTCCATGAGTATCTCATTGCTAGCTTCATCACTCGTGAAGTAGTTATTATGGACTCCCACCCAGGAAGCTTAAAAAATATATATATTCGAACAAAGAAACAAGAAGATAATAACAGTTGTCAACAATTTACAAATAGCCCGCTTTATATTAACAGCGCATTCAAACACCCGTATGACCCTGTTACATTCAATAGAGCGCCATCTACCTACACAAGGAAAATGGTGAATTTGGGGCTGACCAAGACAAACAGAAGCAGTCTCGAACAGCGAAAATCTGACGAATTAACTCAACATTCCACCATGCACAGATGCCAAAAACGTTCACGAAAAAAAACTACACAAAAATCTGGAATAATACCAGAATAAACTACAGAAATACTCCAAATAACAGAGACGAAATTGTTAATATCTTGATTTAACAGAGTACTAGTCTAGGCGTAGATCACCATTTTCGTTGTGTGGATAGATGGCGCTGTGTTGAATATAGCATTGTCATACGGGGCTTTTGAGTCGTCTAAGGCACTGTATTAATATATAGCGCGGGTTATTTGTAAAACTGTTAACTGTTATTATTTTTTTTATTTGTTGGTTGTTCGAATTAATCGTTTCTGGAGCTCCCTGGGTGGGAGTTTTGTTGTGCGGCTCCTTAGGTGGGAGTCTATAATTTTGTTTAGTGTTATGGCAAATAAACTGTTGGAGAAGCCAGTGAGTCTTATACTTTTGTATTGGGGCTGAATGCTGCTAAGCCGATTGATATTTGGCGTGCTTTAAGAGACTCCGTCGGACGGACCCAGGTGATAAAATATCTCTGGATTGTGACACTACGAAATAAACAGGCCAGAGATGTTCTTCTCTCAAACGGTATCTTGAATTTTCAAGATCAGTGTGATCGCTTTGAGCAGATTGCACCCACGAAAGTATTTGCCAAATGAAATGCCATCAGACATCAGACATATTTTTGAGAAATACGGTAGTTTATCACATTTCTCACGAGTACTATACTTTTGACAGAGATTTCAAAACTGAGAGTAGGAAGGTGTGAATGTCTGGCATCAATACCACTGTTCCATCTACAGTTACGTTTGGAGAATTCAGACTTCCTGTTTGGTATAAAGATAAGGAGATGAAAATCACATGTGTTGTCTATTTAGGAATAAATTCCCGAGTTGTGGTCAGCAAGGACACAACAAAACGGAATGTAAAACTCGTGAAAACACAGAAGGTCTGACTGACAGAAATAACCGGACTGCTTCACAAAATGTAACGGGTGGTCAATTCAATACAGGGAAGAGATCTCCGTAAAGGAAAATTCCGCCGTTGCGAAGAGCTCTGTCACAATGAAAGCACAGGAAGTCGAGCCGACTGAAAGCGTTGGTGATAGCATTTGGTCAATTGTAGGCCTGGATGGCAAGACCTCCAAGGGGAAGCAGAAAATGCACCCAAGAGCTCAAACAGATTTTCAGCTCTCTGAGGATGATGTTGATAATTCCATTGGTATTCCTGTTCCTCCCCCCAGAAGGAATAATAAGGTGGATGAAAGTTCGGGAAGTTTGCTACATGGTCAGGAGTCTAAACTATTTTTGGATCTACAATGCGCTCAGACTCATTTGCTTTAGACTCCAGGTTCTCTGTCCGGGGTGGAGAATGACAGCGTCGTCAACGACAGTCAAATATCCAACAATAATGCTGCTGCATTCGATGTGTACGGCAGTCGTAGTGAACATTCACCTGTGCATTCGGATACTGTTGTGGAAACTGGGATCGCCACAGATGATGCTAGAAATGAGCTACCCTTTATAGATGGGAAAGGAGGTGAAGATGGATATATTAGTTCTACTCCTGTGCATTCTGGTGGTGACTTCAACTTCACCTCAGATGCAAATGTGGTTGCTGGGCTCACCAGAGTTGATGCTAGAAATGAGCTAGCCTCAGTAGATGAAGGAGGAGGTGAAGATGAAGATTTTGGTTTTATTTCTGAAGCAGATGCACCTGTGAACTTCACTCCTGGTGATGATATGTCCGAGGAGTGATGAAGATAGCAACGAGATAATCATGCAAGATGAAAAATAAGGTGAAGGGGAAGTTTATAACTCCATTCTCAACAGAGATAAACCTATGATCCCCACCTCAGACAAAAATGCGGTCACTGAGCACATAGATCAATAGACCCGGCAAGACTTCCTTAAACCAGATGTCGAAAAAGAAATGTGAACTGAAGAAAGAACAAGAAATTGATAGAAATACAGACAAAGATATGCAGCAGTTGCGAGATGAGCAGAAAAAGAACAGAAACGCCCGAGGAGAATTACAAGCGTCTAGTCCGTCATTCATAATTCAGCCGTCGTCCATTAGAGAATATCCGCGTCCATAATCCAAAGACCTATTCCATATAACAGTATTAGCACCAAATTCGAAAAGACAATCATAGTATACATACACATAGGCTTGTTTCCTGCAAGAGAGAAGCGGTCAACAGTTTTCAATGATGCCGGCAAGACATCATGATGTTCCAAAAATATCAAATTCGTATCGCTGATCAGTATTCTTAATCCATAATATTCGTTTTAAAGTCGTCATCTAAAGAATGATGTATCTCAGTCACGCTTTGATTGTGACTGTTCATATGAGTACCCTGAGGATCTTGAAGTACATGGGTTCATACGGCCCCTAGCCCCGGGTTAATGGAATTAGACACAAGTTACGAAACGTAACGCCATAGATCTTGCACGCTACGCTGGTATTTTGCTATCAGCATGCGATATATATTGCCAAATTTTAGAAACTTTGAGTGAAGGCGCTTGGTGGTGTAGCCCTGTTTTATAAGTTTCTGCAACAATGTCTTGTGACGTTGATTAAAATCGTCACATTTAACACAGGATCTAGCAAATGCTACTAGGCGTGAGATGTATACGCCATATGCAGGTCCCACTGGAATATTACTGTCCAGAAAGGGATAGTTTACGATGTCGAAATTGTAATCATCTCTTTTGTCATACAGTCGACGTGAGAGAAGGCCAGCTTCATTTTTATAGAGATACAATGTATGATGTGCCTGCAGGGTTATCTGTAGTTTCCTTCAAATCCAGTGAAGGTGGATATATATCCTTCACTGCGTCATTTATATAGCGATTATCCACAGCGAGAAGATCGTCTATATAGCGTTTGGTGAATGAGAAGGAACGGGCTTTGAATGGATCGGTTTTTGAAAGCGCCTACATATAGTCATATTCATTAGAGAACAGATATAGGTCAGCCAATAGGGTGCACAATTAGTACCCTTTAGAATACCTATATGCTGTTGATATATTGTGTTGCCAAATTTCACATAGATATTTTTAATGAGAAATTCAAGCAACTCTATAAACAAAGAAACCTCCCATGAATGATATCTCTTGTATGTAGTAGAGCTAAAGAATGCTTTATGGCTTCCAACATTGATATATCTACGATCAGTTTTCTTGAACACAAATACTATTAATGAACTTAGACGGTCAATAAGGTCCTGATGAGGGATTGTAGTATAGAGTCGAGAAAGATCATTGCCTTTGCTTAATCGATGACTCCACTCTCAGGACGGTCAGTACCAGGTGGTGACCTATCAATCTCAGTGATGGATGCACACGACTAAATATTGTGTTTGCTATTCATGTTATAGATTGATATGGCACATCCCAAGAAAAATGTATTCACAACATTTCGCGGCCACTAATGACAAATATTGTCAGACAGCTTGACTTTTGCCTTCAAACATACACAAGAAAAAGAAGTGACGTTACGTTAAATTTTTCTCAGCTGCGCCAGCTGCTGTGTATGAGATTAGGGCTATCGAATCACCATGGCGATCATTGTGGATATCAACACAAACTAATGCAATTTTTTCTACTATTTGACCAGGTTAATTCTGTTATTTTCAAGGCCAGGTATTACAGAAATTAACATAAAAATATTAAGTTACCCGTTCCCCTTCTGGAAGAAATATTAACCAATCACTATCGTCAATTTTCTATTCGCCTGGGTAAGCTCCGGTATGAAAACATGACCCACTTAGTGATGTATATCCTGATGGCGGTCTCATTCTCGTGGACATACTACACTATACACGCACATATACAGTCAATGATTGACCAGGTAAGTTATTCGTTGTATGACATTCAAACGTGTAATTGTTGATATCACAGAGGAATTACACGCTTCATTAACACCGTGAGTGATCCGATATGTTATAAATGAATATCTGTAGGGCAAAATCAATGTATATACTCTCTGGAATTGATGGTAATACACTAATAAGTAGAATCAGTTTCAAGAAATGAGTGATAAACCCGAGTCGCAAAATATCAAGCGATTTGCAAGCGTATGGATTGATACCTGGCATGAGACGAAGATTCAAGCTGGTCCCATACGCGTAACTCTGAAGTGTGTTAACAGTTTACGCAAGCAAGTGTTACAACTCGTCTATTTGAATTATGCAATAACAAATAACCAGCAGCTAAAGAAGTCGTCACAGTCTACTAAATATGGGTCAAGTATAGACCTTGATAGAATTCAATGTAGGACGATTTGTGATATATTTATAACTTATACGGGATAATATGCAATGGTATTGGAATATATAACAGCGAATTTGGCACACGGTCATTTGAACCTACAGGCGGATATTCTGACTGTATTGTACCTAGATTCAACCCCATTCAGTGGCTCTCGGATATTATGGTGTTACTGTATATGCAACAGATCAGACATTGTAGCCAAAGACATTCCAGTGACAGACCTTTTGATGTTATGATGTTACTGTATAGCCGTGAGATCAGATATTGTACCCAGACATCCCAGAGACTGATCCTTGAATGTTATGGCGTAACTGTATAGGCATCAGATCTGACATTGTATCCAAAGACATCCCAGTGACTGACCCTTGGATGTTATGGTGTTACTGGATCGGCGTCAGATCTGACATTGTACTGTAAGACATCCCAGTGACTGACCCTTGGATGTTATGGTGTTACTGTATAATGGTCAGATCTGACATTGTACCCAAAGACATCCCAGCGACTGACCCTTGGATGTTATGGTGTTACTGTAATAGACGTCTGTTCAGACATTGTACTGTAAGACATCCCAGCGACTGACCCTTGGATGTTATGGTGTTACTGTATAGTCGTCAGTTCAGACATTGTTCCCAAAGATATTCCAGCGACTGACCCTTGGATGTTATTGTGTTTCGGTACAAGATGGCAGAGCTGATATTGTACCCAAAGACATTCCAGCGACTGACCCTTCAATGTTATGGTGTTGCGGTATAGTCGTTAGGTCTGACATTGTACCCAAAGACATTCCAGCGACTGACCCTTGGAAGATGTGGTGTTTTTTTATAAGGCGTCGTCCACAATAGAATTTCCACGTCAACCGAAAGGCAATTCTTGTAAGGAACAGGGGGTCAACACATTTCAATGATGGGAGCAAGGTATTGTAATGACGTGTTAGACAATAATGTAAAATCCATACAACTGTAAACGATTTCATGAAACTTGTAAACGCTCTCAAACAGCAACGACTGCTGTAAACGCTCTCAAACAGCAACAGCATTACTGATGATCGTTCCTACTGAATAGCTTCAAGACTCTTATTAACTCTGCCGTCATACGTCACATGATCATCAGGTTTGTGGGGTAAAATGAAGATCTCGTGTAGTTCGCTAATCCATTTTGTAATAGTCAACACAAATATAGTATTCCTGTTTATCGTTGCATCTGTTTCTACTTTGAATCATTTCTTTTATTCTATACTGAAGAACATATTCGTGTTTGCTTGGGCTTCCGAATTTCAGGCTCCGCTAAGCCGAAGCTGTTGTGTTTGTCCCGTCATTCAATATGTTCACGTGGACACTAGAATCTCGGAACATCTCCATGATCTTCAGATGAACATGATCTTCAGTTGATCGCTTCTCTCTTGTAGGAATCCACTTTCTTTTCATTGTTTTGATTTCATACACGCTTTAGGAATTGGTGCTGACTGTCATAGGAAAGAGTTCTTTCGATTATTGACGTGATAGAACGGCTGAATACTGAACATAGGATCTGGCGCCTGCTAACGCAAAATCCATACATTCGTAAACGACTCCACGATCTGTCAAAATATGCCCGAAGAACACAAAACAACTAACGACGTCTGTTAATCGTGTTGGGGTACCGTCTGGTTTGTTGGGATAAAAGGAAGATCTCATGTAGCCAGCTAATTCAGTTTGCGATAGTCAACACAAATCTAGTTTTCCTCTTTGTAAGCTTGGCATGTATGCGATGATTACTCCAAATTTAAATATGTATGATGACTGAACTTCGCAATTCAGCTCTGTTAAACTGATGATGTGTTTGCCCTGCCATTCAATGTGTTCACATGGACAGTAGAATCGCGGGAACATGACTAGTCCATAATGGCATTGGTAGAATTGAAAACGTCAGACCCGGCATTCAATATTCAGCCGTCAATAATCGGAAGAACTATGTCGTATGACAGTTTGCACCAATTCCAAATGTGTATGAAATAAAATAACAATACGCAAGGTTTCCTATAGAAGAGAAGCGGTCAATGATGCTAGCATTAGCCAGACATGATAAAGTTAATGACACGAGTTTCTGTGTCGATTCATATCAAAGGTAAATACTTTTAATCACGATAGCCTCTGTAATTCGCCATCAAACAGCAATGCCTTGGCATTACTGATTGACCTCGAAGGAACGCTGCTTATGAGTAGCTTCAGGACTACCACTGCCAGCGCGCGTTACCGGACCATCTGGTTTGTGGGGCAAATCTTATATAGCTGACTAAATCAGTTTGCGATAGTCGACACAAAACACAAATCTAGTTCTCCTGTTTTACGTACCATCGTTTTGTACTTTGAGAATACATGCTATGCTAACAAACTTATATATGTTAATTGATTGGGCTCCCGAATTTTAAGCAGCGCTAAACCGATGTTGTTGTGGTTGTCCCGCTATTCCAGGTGTTAACATGGACACTAGCATCGCGGAAACATGATGACTCCTTAATGGCTTTGGCGGAAGTTTCCGAGTGTCAATTTGTATCAAACGTAAATAATGTTAACCACCATCTATAGCCTATGTAGAACGTTGTCAAGGAATACGACTGAAGTATCACAAGTATACCACCTGAATTGCATTTGCTGGATGTGATGTTTTTGTTTAACGTGAAAAAGACAAACATTATTTCAGAAAATGGTTTGATACGTCTTTTATAAAAACAAGTGGCTTCCATCCGCATTTCTCAAAGCTTTTATTTTGGATGGCACGATACGATCATAGCATGTAGGAAGTCTAGATCTACGCTGATTGAGTTCAACCCTGAGCCTTATGACAGGTCAACAGCAGTGTATAAGAGGTGTGGGCGGTTCTATTGAATACTCATAATGATATCAAAATCATTACTGGAAATGCGCCACGAGAAAGAAGTATCGAAAGGACGTAGAGTAGTGGAGACAGACAAACTATGAATATGGTCGTTCGATGATATGAACGTGGTAACACCAATACTTGAAAGGAACATTACGCAGGCTTGGATACAATCAGTGGGCGTTTCAAACAGCTCAGAAATCCAGGCGTGATACACCACCCATCCGTCCCAACAAGCCCAAGGCGCATATCGGAAAAACTGAAGAGGATTTTCAAAGATGCTAATGTGAAAACTTAGTCAACCTCCTTGTTGCGCAAAGGCATTGTTTGTAAGATTGGCCATCGCTGCTGCAAGTCGATATTTTATATCATGGGATAATTTAATATATACCATGGCACAGAATATTTACAACTGGTACAAAATAATTATAGGATGCCTGTAAATATTTCACATCAGGGTACAAAATCGTCGAACTTGGCAAACTTTTACAGAATGCCTATAAATAATATTTACCACGGCACAAAATATTTACAGGCATCCTATAATTATTTTGTATCGTGGTATATAATCGCCAAACCTGTCATAATCTGCATTTATAGAATGTCTACAAATAAAATATACCATGGTACAAAATAATTTAGCCGTACCTTATAAATAACGTGACAAATTTGACAAAAGTGAAAACTGTTTACAAGCGTGGACAAGTGGTCACGTGATCAAATCGAAAGAGGAGGAGCCTAATGCTTGGCACAAAATATGTAAAATCTCGGATCATTGGTAGAGAGAACCAAGAAGCCGTATTTACCACTCAAGGCTAAATTATTTTGTACCATGGTACATATTGTTTATAGTCAGCATATAAATACCAATTACGACAGGCTTGGCGATTTTATATTATGTTACAAGATAATTTTGGGCATCCTGTAAAAAATTTGTGCTATGGTAAAAACTTACAAGCATCCTATAAAAAGAATTTTTGACAGGATCGGCGATTTTATACCATGGTATTAAATATTTATAGGCATCCTATATTTCATATAATGACGAATTGTGGCGGGAATGGTCAACCATATTGTTCATTGACTACACCAGACAGTGTTTACAGTGAATCTCCCATTCACACGCTTCAATTGTATTGGGAACACACAGACACTACCATTACTCATGTTCCTTACTAAAACTATTATGTGATCGTGTGTAATACTAAACTCGGACACAAATATCGTCTTAGTCGTGTTCATTTCTACATTTATTATACGATCCCTCGTGATACTGAATTCTTGTCGCCAGATATCGGGCCCAGTGAACCAGTCCGTCGTGTTAAAATGAGCTCACCAAACATCTCCTTTTACTATATGTTTCATCACTGTTTAAGGCGACTGATCGGGGCCTCGTCGTCCGTCAAAATACAACTTATATATCCAGATTTAGAAGATTCACATGTTAATATTACATAAATATTAGGTCATCCAACAACCGACAGCTATCATAAGCAGCTTTGCTAAATTGAACTTAATCCACAGATGTATGAAACATGTGTTTTAAATGTGTCAAGAAGATGAAGTGATAGTGTTGGCTGTCCTTCGTGTTATGTCAAAGCGTTAAACCGAACGGTATGCGAACAGACATTCTATTAAACAGTGACCTTGAATTTGGCATTTACAGCGATTCCTGATCGCCAGTTTATTCAGCTGTATGGGCTGACACTGACTCTGCCGTCTTGATTTCCAAGCACACAGTACCACGTGAAGCAGAATGAATCGTAACCGATTGCGTGACATAGATCAAGATTGGGCATGGATTGTGATGGGCGCAACCTTTGTCCAGCAGATGCTTATTGGGATGCTGCAGTTAAGTTATGGAGTAATTCAAGTCGTTCTCCTTGATACCTTCCAGCAGGGGTTGGTCGAGACAACATGGATTCTCAGTATTGCCTCAAGTCTTCTTAGTCTTCCAGGTAGGTGTCTGATTGAAGGAATTAAAAATTTCTTCTGGTCATCAGCATTTTTATTTGCCAGATATAATCTGTTCTGTTGACTGATGATGTATGGTTGGTTGCTTGTCTGGCATACTAGGTTGCTTGGTGCCAACAGCTTATATTCAGTTTTCAGGTGAAGTTTTTTTTTATCACAATAGACACATTCTCTTTAGGTGTGGAAAGTTTTACATAGAGTGGTTTGAAACTTTACAGGCATGCTTAATATCAAGTAATATCATTTTTTGTCAAAACTACCAAGAGTTGGACTGAGTGCACTTTCTGCATGTCAACATTCAGTTCTCATTTTAAAGCTTTGTGATGAAACCACATACTTTCTCCTTTTATTTAGGTTTATCTATATATATATATTCCCATAATGACTTTAGAAATAAACACCAGTCTGTTCTGAAACTTTGCAGGCATGCTTAATATCTAGTAATATCAAGTAATATCATTTTTTTGTCAAAATTACCAAGGGTTGGACTGTTTCTGTATGTCAACATTCAGTTTTCATGTTAAAGATCTGTAATCTCAGCAGGCACATCTTTTGATGTTGAAGGTTGATATATACACGTTAATACTTTGAAAATAAACATCATAGCGTTCTGAACCTTGACAGTCATGCTTGATATCAAGTAATATCATATTTTTGTTATTTTTGAACAAAATTGGCAAGAGGTTCTGCATATAAACATTCGGTTTTCATGTTATCAAGATTTAGATATGCATACCCAGACTTTCATCCACTTTAATATCCTCTCATCTACATGTATCTGTCTATTTTGTTCAAATGAACACTTGTTATAAATTTACGTTTGAATAATTCATTATAGAGAACGAACTATTACGATAAACTACCTGACGAAGCGGCTTTAATTTAGTTGGCCTTGGAATACGCAAGAATCAGTCTCCAATGTTCACAACCAACTTTTTCTGTTATTTCATCAATAGTGTAGA
The DNA here is from genome assembly GCA_036873755.1 of Hanleya hanleyi. Lineage (NCBI taxonomy): Eukaryota > Metazoa > Mollusca > Polyplacophora > Lepidopleurida > Hanleyidae > Hanleya > Hanleya hanleyi. The sequence continues at coordinate 21,235 of JAVTVY010001167.1, forward strand.
GTTAATGAGAACCTTTGTCTCTTTCCATTATACTAACGTTCGGCTGGGCATTCTATCAAGACCATGACTTCAATCATGGATAAATTTTGCATCAACCCTTTACGAAATTAAGTTCAGTCAAAATCTCAAATATGTATCCTTGTTCTATTTTTATAGGACCGTTAGTTGGTATCCTGACAAACGTGACGAGTTGTCGAACGACCATGATTATTGGAAGCATCCTAATCTTTGTGGGGCTGACCACCAGCGCCATCGTCACAAACCAGGGACATCTCTACGTCACGTTTGCTGTACTAGCAGGTGCTCATTTCCAGCGTAGCAGGGTGTACACGTTGTCCAGCCGTAGTTCATGAAGAATTTCCGCGCCTGTAACGGAGAGACGGTATTTGTAAGACAAAACAAACGCCAACATCAAATAATACATATTTAAAGTGGAATTACAACGTTCTTCGCACAAACTTAATGTTTGTGGCAGGCGACGTTGCTTTAAAAGAGAAATTATGACACAAGAAAAATCAAGGGCGTGAGAGTTAATAGTTCAAAGAAATATATCAGCTTTAGCAATCGAAGTCCCCATACAATGCATCTTTTTTTTGTCTCTCGACTTTCGTTGTTAGCTTACATAACTCTTCTATGGGTGTACGGACCGCTCTAAAATTCGGAATACGTATCTGGGACGGATTTAGTAGTATCAGGGTTAAAGTATTTCGCCATCTGATCAAAACTGATTTTATACACGAAATTCCATGATTCAAGATAAATCAAAATCACCGTGGTAGAATCTGGCCGAATGTACAGTTGTTTCCCTGGGTTTGGACCCACTCTTTTATTGAGTCTCCGTTCGATACAAATAATGCTACTCTCAATAATTATATTATAATATGGGAATTTACACTTCATTATTTAAACTTACCTTCGACATTCATTAGGCATTATTCGTCTTTGAAAACAATTCTCATCCAAAAGCGATAAACAGTAATCAATTGGTACCAACCTCCCCAAAACCACCGTGGTAGAAATTGGCCGAATGTACAGTTGTCTTCCCTGATTTGAACCCAATTTGCTATTAGGCGATACAAATAAAGCTACTTTCAAGCGATATACAGTGATCCTTTGGTACCAACCTCCCCAAAATCCAAGTAAGTATAAATGAAGTCATGATCGGCAACACTATAATATAAATATGTTTTTTCGTTTCTTTGTAGGTCTGGGAACTGGCATTGTTTATTCTCCGAGTCTGGTTGTTCTTGGGTTTTACTTTGACAAACACTTGAACTTGGCTACTGGAATTGCGGTCACGGGAGCTGGCATAGGCATGATGGTCGGTCCCGTTCTGACGAGTTACATCGTCGAAATGTACGGCTGGAGAGGGATGTTTCTTCTACTTGCTGGGATGATGGCCAATCTTTTTGTTTGTTCATTCATTTGCTCACCGTCTGTTGTTGAACGTAGTCTCTCATCATCTAAACACAGAATGGTGTCTCCAACGACGAGCGCACAAAACGCGAAGACAGTAGAGGAAAAGAAAGCTTCTTGCTACGTGCGCTTATTCCGAAATCCCTGTGTCGAAGGGATTCTCAGTTTGCCAATGCTGGCGTTTTGCAGCAGTGTTTTTCTGTGGAGTATTGCTATGCCGATAGTTTTTCTTTATTTACCGCTTTTTACAGTGAAACATGGTGCGACAATTTACCAGTCTTCTCTCCTTTTCGCTGCCATGGGTGCATGTATAGTGGTATCGAAGTTTCTATCTGGCATAGGTGTAAACTATGGTACCATTGACAAATACTTGTTGTATTTCGGATCCTTTGGTTTCATTGGTCTTTTAACTATCGCCTTTCCGTTCATTCCGAACACGTTCACTGTCTCAATGCTCTACGCCGGCGTGTTTGGAATCTGCCTAGGTGGCCCCCATGTGGTTCTGTCAACTATCACTAAGGACATTGCTGGACTGCGCCACCTGGCTATAGCGTATGGTGTCCAATTGTTTGTTTGCGGGGTCGGGTTCATGCTGGGTCCTCCACTTGCAGGTAAAATTAAAATGGCGGAGATAAATAGCTATGTATATACACTTCTTAATCGTTTGGATGAACTTTGTTTTTTTTAGCAAACCGCACATATGCATCCATTGGAACCACTGATGATTTTCCAATAATAGGGAAGAAAAGCAACTCCGAGTAGGGATGACAATTTCATTCTGTATATTTCGCTATTAGTTATAGCATCTTCAGCAGTGAACAAAGTACATGTGCATCAAATGAGCATAATATCCTCGTGCCGAAATACGAAAGACGATTATTTACATGTCGTCAATGCTTTATTTCAGGTGTGCTGGTTGAAATGTCGGGATCTTACACTTGGGGCTTTGTTTTAGCAGGTAAGTCTTTTATATATATTACAACGTTAATGGGTATTTTAAAATACTAGGACTGAATATCTCTCGAGAAAGTATTTGTTCATCGCGGCGTATTAAAATAGTGAAATGGTAAAATCTGTTGCATACGCGTCCACAAACGATAAACAACAGTCCAACATAAAGAACGAATTGGAATATGACTGTCAAAATGCTGAGATCTTTAGGAGACCCGAAATGAGTCATTGCCCATGTGACGTCATGCCAAGATTAGGCAATGCCAATATTCGAGCGCATATGCTCTATCAGTAATCTGTCCAAAATCCCAGGAAGATCAAAGCAATTCGAGCACATATTTCTGTCCACAAGACTTACGATGGGTAGCTCGAATTATTTTTGTTTATTTTCCTGTTTTCTGTGCTTATTGTTGCCATTGCACGGTCGCCTTCATTGAGTTTCTGCGTCGAATGTTACCGATTGAGCATGGATCCTGAAACTTTCTTAACCCTAATAGCCAGATAGTTCCGTCCGTTTGCCATGAGATTAGGTGTGAGGATTCCGTCAATCTTTTAGGAATAAATATAGATTTTATGTTGAAATTTGACATCCATGTGTCCGAACTCTGTAGAAAAGCCTCAAGATAGTTGGGAGTTTTAAAGAGAATAGGAAAGCTCCTAACTAAGATGGAACGCATGACAATATACAAATCTTTTATAGTCAAATTTCAACTACTGTCCCCTTGCATGGCACTTCTGTAGTCAGAAAAATACCAGAAAAATGGAAAGAATACAGTAGAGGGCCTTGCGCTTCACATTTGATGACAACTGCTCGTCCATAGCTATTTTACTACAAAAGGCAAACACCCCATTTTTACATATCAAAAGAATGAAAGCTATGGCCTGTGAAGTTTTTAAAATTCTAAACAATATTTCCCCTTTGTATATACAAACTCTTCTTAAGCGCAAAGATACCACATACTTTCTTCGGAATCAGAACAAGGTGGAGGTACCCTTTGTTAGTACTACTCAGTACGGACTTAAGTCATTTAGATACGAAGCTACCCGGGTGTGGAACAGCCTGCCTAATGAATTCAGACAGGCGGACTCATATAAGCAGTTCTGCAGACTGATTCGCACCTGGGACGGTATCGATTGTAGCTGTTCCCTCTGCACGTAGTTGCACTTCATGGAACATGTTTTCTATTTTTTATTTTTTTATTTATTTTTTTTTTTTAGCTGTGTTTTTCAATTGCTTTTTTATTCTTGTATTTATTTAATGTTATTTAATCTTATTAAATTTTATTAAATTTTATTTTATTTGTTTATTTATTTATTTATTTATTTATTTATTTATTTATTTATTTTTATTTATTTTTTTTACCTCTCGTCTGTATGTTTATCTTTGTAATATGCTTACGCAGATTTTTCTCTTACCAACCACATACCTGTCAACGTTTAACGATACATTTATTTTTACTTTATCCCAACACTTACACTTTATATGTACACTTAAGTTACGCTTATTTTATTTATTTTATTTTATTTTATTACATGGATTTTTCTTCTATATGTTACACACAAACCAATATAAGCAACTTTTATGGTATGGTGCTGTGCACTTCACATAACCCATGTCTTTTTACACCATACAATGCTCTCTTTTATCTATGTATAGATTTATTGTTGTTATTTACAATTGTTTGTCGGAAGAAAAGCCCTTCCGGGCTTATGTTCTCTGTATCAATATCCGACGTTAAATAAAGTTTCTTGTATCTTGTAAAAAAATAAAGTTTCTTGTATCTTGTATGGGGAAATATCGTGAACAGCATTTAGCCCTATCTGGGCTGAATAATTTGGGGGTGTACCGCAGACAAGGGATGGGTGAAAAGGGCCCCCTATTTATTTTTGCTATTCCTAAGGATAGAGTGCTGAAACTTACCACACTATACCTTTGGGTCAAGCTCCAAAAGAAAACGTAAAAACATATAAGATGACCGCAATGATAACGTCACATTGCCGTCATTCACAAAAACCATTCTTGGACGATTCTTCTTTCCGATTTTTCCATGTGTTATGTATATGCTTTCTTCGCAAAAAACTACATGATGAATTAGTCAATAATAATCTGATGCGAAATAAAATAGCCTTTGCTCACTTTTCCTCGAAAAAAAAAGCAAGAAGAGAAAAAGCAAAGAAGAAAAACATCTCTTTTCTTGTTCTTGATAAACCAACTGACAGGTTATGTTCTTATTGTGAGATCTTAGGTTTACTTCATATATATATTACTCTTTCTCGCCTGACTATATTCCAAAGTGGATCTATTCCAAATAGATTTGCATAGAGTGGATAAGTTAACGCACCATCCGATCCATAGTAAATACCTATATATGAGAATTACTCTCGACTTTTAACATTCAATATATTATTTACTCCATTATCTGTCTTTCACTTAGTTTTGCGACTCGAAAAGCTTTCAAATGAGAATCAGTTCACATGATTCTCGTTGTTTCGCTGAGTCCGTGTATCCGAGAGCGTGGCAATCGTAGTAAATTTATGAATTGCGCGTGTGCTGTAATCGCAAAATTGCAATGACTATTTCTAAATAGTCACCATAAACTAACGAATATGGATATACAGTTATATGCATTGATGTCGGTAGGAAATTTGTCATCTTAACAATCAACATGTAGGAATTTATTGTTGCAACAGCATGTACATATCTATATACCCTGGAGCTCCAGCTATCGTCTTCCAGGTTTCCCGTTAAAATGCCCCGCTAAGGTTCAAAGGGTTGATCCGAGATCATTTAAAGGCATTTCGCAGCAGGCATGCAATGTTTACAGTTCCAGCAGATATCAATTGTGCTCCAATTGACTAGAAGCTAGAAACCACGCCTATATTTTCATCATTTCACCCAATCAAAGCGCTTGTTATATTTTTGATTGACACGAGGTTTATATCCAGGCATTTTTTGTGTCTTGGTCAACAACAACGCACAGAGAAAACAGAACGGTAAATGCATTTTTCTTTGTGAAATAAAGTTTTTTCTTATCCGTGAATCGTTTCCATCCATCAGATGCCGTAGATTATATCAACCGATGTGTAGGAAGCAAGCGTGGACCATTGATGATTTCATTCACGTAGTTTGGAGACGTGAACTGGAAATCTTCAATGAAATACCTAAAACTGACACCAGTTTCAGAACGTATCTTGATACTCGAGTTCCTAATGATTTCCATTTCTCTCCAGTAACCCCGCAAATTGTAAAAACTACAATAATGAATATGAAATCTGCCGCACCTGGGTTAGATGATATCCGGATGTCACTTGTGAAATTAGTGTCTGATCATATCGCCGAGCCTCTTACATTAATTATGAACCTTTCGTTTTCCTCTGGTATTGTCCCTGACGTCTGTAAATCTGCTAAAATAACACCCATATTTAAATCTGAAGACCAATCAATCCTGTCGAACTATAGGCCAATATCTATCTTACCGTGTGTTAGCAAAATACTTGAGAAGCTTGCTGCTACGATGATAACAGAATTTTTAGAAGCAAATGATGTAATCTCAAAAAATCAATATGGTTTTAGAGCCAACCACTCTACATCCATGGCTGCGTGTTCTTTGTATGATATACTCGCATCAGCAAAAGAATCCAAAAATTTCAGCATTGTATCATTCTTAGACCTATCCAAAGCTTTCGACACCGTGAATCACAACATTCTTCTTTCTAAGCTAGAACATTATGGTTTTCGTGACCAGTCGATCAGTTGGTTTCGCAGTTATCTGACAAATAGGTCACAAACTGTAGTCTATAACGGCAGTTCGTCAAATTGTTTACCTGTTGAAATCGGGGTTCCTCAGGGATCAATTCTAGGTCCTATACTCTTCCTTATATACATAAACGACTTGAATAGATCTACAGACTTACTTAAAATTATTCTCTTCGCTGATGATACCAGTACTGTATATTCTTCTGAACACCTTGCTGACACCATTAAAATCATGTCTGAGGAATTACATAAAATACATATCTGGTTCTGTTGTAACCGTCTATCACTGAATATAAAGAAAACAAAGTATATTATCATTAGGCCAAATAGCCGAAAGCGATCAATTGATAATGTCGAATTAGCTATTTCTGGACATCAAATTGAACGTGTCAGTAAATTTAAGTTTTTGGGCGTCTTTTTCAACGAGGAACTAAACTGGAAATCACACATAAATTATATCTGTAATAAAATTTCACGAAATATCGGAATCATTAATTACTTAAGAAATTCAATAAATAAGAAAACATTATACATATTATACTACTCAATGATATTCCCTTATTTGTCTTACTGTAACCTTCTCTGGGGGAATACATATATAACTCATTTGAGTCCGCTTATCATGTTGCAAAAACGAGCATTGCGAGTGGTAACTTTATCTAAAAAGCTAGACCATACATTACCATTATTTATAAAATTGAAAATTCTACAACTACCCAAATTAAATATGTACGCATGTCTGTTGATGGTGCATAAATTTATGCACCACCCAGAATTACTACCAAAAAGCTTCCAAAATTACTTTACGAAACAATCAGATGTACACCGTTACCAAACTAGAAGCCAGAATTGGAACCTCTACCGACCCATCTATAAATCAAACTTGTCATATTATACCACAAAAACCACAGGACCTCGAGAGTGGAACAAACTATCTTCTCTGATCAAATGTATGAAATCTACCTCGTTATTCAAATCCAAACTAAAAATATATCTACTGGAAATCTGAACCCCATTATCGCAACTAAGGCTGCAACGATAAAATTATTTTTTAAAAAGTCAACAGAGAGCTAATATTCACTAATCACCCTATATTATAAAGTAAATTAGAAATGTGTATTATACACTATATATTTATATATATATATATATATATTTATATAAATGCTACCCACTTGTCCTACAGGGATAGAACAAGCCCACTGGGGTTTTATTCCCGCCAATCACTTTATTGCGTTGCATGTAGATTATATTGTTTGCAAATATTTTGTAATAATTTATACCATATTTTTTGTATATACATATTCATTTGATTGGTGAATAAAAATTCAATTCAATTCAATTCAATGCATGCATTTTTTCTCATTTTGAAAGACATCGTAAAATGTGGCCATGTTATTTGTCATGCAAAATGGTTCTACTGAAATGTGGTCACATTTATAGAGAGCGTGTCCAGAAAACCCCCGCCGATCGGGATTAGGCCGACCAATGAATAGGTTTTTCGTCTTTCCAAACAAAAATCACTATTCATATTATAATTTTCTGTCGTTTGCTTACCAATTAGTTTAGCGACCTCAACGGATCATAGAAAATGGGAAAAGGATGATCCTTTACCGTTTAAAACAATTGCAACTAATATTTTTTTATCTCGAGAATAGGAACAATTTATCAACAAACGTCATATCCCGGCTTACTGAAACAAATGTCCCATGACCTAACTACACCTATAAAAGTTAACTGCATTTACTAAACGTCACGGAATGGGACTTCTTCCAATAGATAAAACATATATGCCCTTGGTATGAGCTATCTTCTTCACCACAGGATCAATTTACGAGAAATTTCCTCTATTGTGCACATTATCAACCGAAGGATGAGCCAAGATGCAGTGCATATACCAGACATTGAATTTAATTGATTTCAGAAACGAAAGCAGTTAAGGTCATCGGGCTGATCGAACAGTTGTTTATTGCAATTTTTCACATGGCGAAGAGTCCAGGCAATGAAATGAAATTTTTTATATAACGATTTTCTGTCGTGATCGCTATATAAGACCACACCAAATGTAGGCTCCATACGATAAAAACGGTCTGTCTCCTCATTCACGCTCACACGCCATAAAGGGAAGCATTTAATTGCATGGTTGTTTTCTACCAACAATTTTGTGAAGCAAGGTTAGCTGTCAATGCTACCGTTCCGCTATGTGCATTTCACCAAGAAGTCCACTGTAATGGGCAAGAGCAGAATTCTGTCGAACAATCCTTTGTCATTCTAAAAGTAGTATGCTAATGTTGAAAGTTAACGCTGTTGTAAAAACGGTAATATTGTTTCTTAGGTTCAACCAGTCTCCTGAGCTCCTTTCTTGGGATGATGCTGAGAACCTGCCACAAACCCCATGCTGCAGAGTGTGAAAAAGAAATTTACCCAACCTTGGCAAGCAGCCAGCAGTTAGAAGTTGGCAGCCTGCTGCGGGATTCCAGTCTGGCAGCTAATCAAGCGTCGTTGTTGGGTATTGCACCATCTCATGTGAATTCCACTGCCTTCCAGTACCACAGTAGACCTTTACAAGCGTAGCACGTCGGCCAATCCTTGTCGGACAACCACACTACCAGGTATATGAAAGTCATAGTCCATTTCCCCCACAACAGCTCGCACACGTGCACAACTAACAAGCGCCGAATCAAGCCCCAGGTTATATAGAGGATTCCGCGACCAATACCTCCAATGATAAGATCACTGGTCGTTGAGTCACTACAGGTAAGAAATTTAGACTAAATCTTCACAGCCTGCTGAAAGATATTCATCCAACATTTATGTCGCCAACATTTCAGTCTAATGGAAAGCGGGGCAAGGCGTGCCACAGTATATTTTACATTATGCATTGACACACAGAATAGGATATGTTTCAAACGAAAAACAAAACAAAAAGACCCACCTTAATCAGTGAGGCTTCATAACATCTTACATCGTATATAACAATCGGCAAGGCTGTGTAAGACCTGTACTTCCTACAAACTAATTAAGAGTTGCTACATGTATGACGATAGCAGGTTCAATATCAGATATAGGAGAATTCAAAACACACGACGAAAGGATTCAGTAATGGTATTTAGAAATATGCATTACGAATCATTTACCTTCGAATAAATATCTTGAAATATAGAATATATTGAATATTGTTTTGAAATGTGTTTCTCTTTCAGCCATGACATGGAGACGGATTACCAAGTCGCGTTTTGATAGCTAATTACCATATGCAAGTTGTACCAGGTTGTGTTTGAACTTTTGACGGATACTTTTACAAAACATTTGAGTTATATATCTATACAAAAGATGACAAGGACAATCACTTCCACGATACAGTTCATCAAGTATATCCAACCGCTGTACTGTCGTGGATGGGTCCGGCTAATCATCGTAAACGTCCGTAAACTACCGTGTCAACGTAGATTACAACATAGTTTCTTCCATAAGGACGGTAATCCCTTCTATTATAAGTGAATCACAAAAAGGCTTCGTCAAAGTAAGATTCATTGGAGAAATTACAAGAAGGATATGCGACATTAAGAATTGTACAGAAGAAAATATTATTCCTGGACTTCTGTTCTTAATCGACTTTGAAAAGGCGTTCGATAGTGTTGATTGGGAATTTATACGAATTGCGGTTTTCGGGTTCGCTGAATCGCTTTGTGGATCGGTCAGTATATCCCAGAATGGCTCAAAGAGTTGCGTCCAAAACGTTGAATTTCCGTCTTCGTTTTTCGAACTAGAACGCAGATGTTGATCCGGTATGCCCATATCTTTTTATTATTTTCGCAGAACTTTCAGCTATTGTATTGAAACTGGATGAAAACATTACATGTAATATTGGAATATGCAGATGCCACCACATTAACTATGACTGGGTCTAGAGAAACATTAGCGCAAGCAGCGGGCATTTTAGAAGACTTTTCAATCTGTTCTGGAATGAAGTTAAACGAAGAAAAAATCAGCATCTTAATGGACTGAGGATTCGTAAGGCTATACGACGGTTGATAGAACCAAAAGCGACCATTAGCACAAAACCTTTGCCTTACCACTTCTTACACTTTTAGTTCCAGTCCTACCAAACCCATCGAATGAATTCCTGATTGACTTAATGTTAGGTAATGTTAGTTTGATTTCATATGTTGAGAGGGAACGGACAGAATAAAAGCATTGGAGACGAGGAAGGGAAGGGGGCTGACATGATTCACGTCCCATTTTTCATTGACAGTTTGAACTTGAAATGGGTGAAACAGTGAGACACATTCTCGGATTTCCAAATTGAGTTAATACAGGACAAGAATGTCGGAATGGGACCTGTAAGCTTGCCATTTGCTTAAGATGACCAAAAGCGAGAAGAACAATTCTTGGAAAGAAGTAGTTATACCATTGTGCAAATGTATGCTTATTCTAGCACTGCTACTAATTCAGGTATGGCTTAATGTATGGCATTTCAGAAGAAAATTCGCACTAAACCGAACAATTTTCTGATTGACTACGCTATCATGCACAATATATCCGAAGAAATGAAGAAAAAATTATGTGATAAAATTGTATCGGAACATCAGTTGCTACTTAAATTAAAACATCAGCAATGTTGAGAATAAATTTGAAAATACTTTTCCGTTCAGTTCAAGTATTTTCGATTAATTCAACAGCAATGGGAGAACTGTTTCGAAAATACTGCGTCTTCTGAAATGGACTAGAAATTTATCAACGGCAATGCTTTTTTGGTGACGACTGAAACAAACCCTCAGTAATATAAGATAAATCACAATTACCTCGTAACGAATGCCATAAAATAAGTGAACAAAGACTGAAAGAGACAATTGTAGCTTCTGTAACAGAGACAGATAATCTGAAAGTCATCTTTTTGGGGCGTGTGAATGCATCCGTACTGTATAGGCTCCATTTCAGGCCTGACCTGAGTCTATGGGAAGCAAAATCAAATCCAAATTAACTCATCAAGATTTCATTCTAGTTGCAAAAGCGGAACCAGTATTTTTCAATCATTTAATCATGATAACGAAAATCTTGATAGACTCCCATGAAAATAGGACAGAGTTCCCCGTTTTGAGTTGTGAGTGCGGCAACATTCAAAGTTAGGGACTTGCTTTGTCGAATTGTCCGTTCCGGTCTTCCATGATAAGTGGGCACTCGACACGGTCTCGGATAATGTAGGACATTAGTACCTCGTTTCGCACTGCTAGGAATCCATATTGGCATCCGTGTTGAAAGCACAGTATCACGCCGAAACTCCGAACAGCGCATGTCAGCTGTATGACTTCTGTTACCATGGGGATCAGCTCGAGAAGAAAACCCAGGGGAAACACCTCAAAGTAGAAGAGATCCTCCGCCGGCAGAATCAAGGGAATATCCATTTCATTTTGAATATATATTTTATCTCCCGATAAGGGAGAATACAACGAGGACTATGTGAGCGGAAACACATCTTATAGCATGTGATGTGCCTCACGTTCGGCGGATCACGGTTTAGAACTGAGAGCTGTAAAATCCTTACACCATTAATGCGCGAGGTATTATGACTTCGACGGAATAGGCCGAGCAGTCGCGCCATCATAGGCTTTCCTGGTTTGTACCTGTTGCTTTAGAAGTCCGTTCCACTACAGAATCAATGCAGATACGTAGCTCATTTGTATAGTCACAAACTAAACTGTGACCCCCGGATTCCAGAATGGAATAAACCAACAACACTGATATTCTGCAGAAAAATTGTATTCAATATAACAAATCATAGTCGACCTAAGAATACGACTAATAACATAGAGGTTGACCTACTAATACAACCCATGATCTCGCATCAATCAAATACAGTTCGGTCTACCATATGTCGGATATTCAGTTCATTAGAAGTCCTTCATTTACTGCGTGCATTAAGGGGATGGACCGGTAACATACTTGGGTCAATAAATATGGCTGACTTTCACCATAGGCTGTTGAGAATTTGCCAATTTCGCCAAAATGCATTCTCACAGGAATGTCAAATTTTCAGGAAATAAATACCACGACACTCTGAATCATGGTAGCAAATTGGAATTCCTCGAGACGAAATAATTTTTGATGAACATAGCTGTGAACATAGCCAATTTTCGGTACACCAGGTGGAAATTAATACACAATTTTACAACGAATAAAATGCTTTCATTCCCAGTAGAAGTGTGCGGGTGTTCATGTTTGTGAACACTATATCAATGTTTGGAAGGAGTATACGATAAACTGATAATGAAAAACAACCTACTTCATACGTCGACCGCCATTTTGGAAAGTTTTGACACGGCCGACAGGAACCAACAACAACGACATGAAATTTGTTTTTAAAATATTTTTCTCCAATGACATCTACATTATCATACATCAATGGAAAGCTTATGGGGTTAGCTGTCTGAATACATACCTGGCTTGAAGGATCTACTATCTGATGTGGTGGAAATGGTGAGAATATCATAGGGTATTGACGACAAATAAACCGAAGACATCGTGCACACATGTGGCGTTAGAATCCAAAATGATTGAAACGCTCCGCAGCGAATACTGCATTGAGTAAACATTGGGTAAAATAGTATCAAGTCACATTGTATGTATTTATCAGTTTATATTCGTGTTTCTATTTTTAAAATTGTGACTATCTCCTTGAGAAAATCAAGAACTATTAAGTCCTACCCGATCATCGACTTCCGGTGGCTATTGTTCTGCAGATGTCAAAACGTGGTGGGACGTTCGAAGAGGAAAACAACATGATTTGGTAAGCTCA
>JAVTVY010001168.1:0-34229 GCA_036873755.1 Hanleya hanleyi
TAGGTCATGCTTTACATGTATAACGACCCCTCTACCATCAGCTGTTATTTTGCTAATAAAAGATTCATATCCTTCAATCTGTAACTCTTTCTTGGTAAATTATGTTCGTAGATGGAATAACCTTGGGATAAGTTTCTGTGATTACAACTATGTCTGGATTTGAAAGTTCAATATGCATTCTCAGTTCATTCATTTTATTCAATATATTGTCAGCTACCATGTTTGTATGACCAAGTAAGGTTTGGGAAATTCTGGTTTTGCCAAATATACGTAAGACCACATGACTCAAGGATAATCTTGATAGATAGAAGCCATTTAGAAGAGAATACATTTAACATATGATGTGAAATGTGCGACGTGAGTCTGAACTTTCTGGGTAACTTTATTTGTACAGGTATTATAAACGCTAGTTATAGTCTACAGGGCCGTAGCCAGGATTTACTGAGGGGTGGTTCGCCTTCACTGCAAAAGGGCACATCAGGGGGTTCGCTGTATGGGAAAAGGGGAAAATAGGGGGTTCGTTTCAGTTTGAAAACGGCATTTATATGAGAAAAAGATATATTTCTGAAAAGGGGGTTCGCCTGAACACCCCCCCACCCCCTGGCTAGACGTTGATACTCATACTGTTAAACAGATATCAGTGTTGGAGAAATTAGTAACTTTCTTGTGCATTGTACATGTTTAAACATGTAAGTATTTATTATTTTTCACAAATGAGAGATACGAACTCTGTTTACACATGTACATCGCACAAGAAAGTTACAAAGTGTCTGATCATTTGAATCAAAGAAGTGGGGTATTGATTGTAAGCTCCACGTGGGCACCTGATTGGTTAATAAATTCTCTATGAAAACGCAGTAATGCTCCATAAATACAACTGGAGTATTTACCTTGGGTGTCTAGCAATAATTTGGCCCAAAACTTTATCATTCTAAGCTTAATTTTAACACTTAGAGTGCTGCATCCAAACTCACCAAATATATATGTATTTGACGTTCTCTTCCCTAATTTTAAGGAGAATTTATGGAACATTAATTGTAGTTTATCGAGGATATCACAGTTTTCGAAACCCATACTTCACTGCCATAGAGTAATATTACACTTCCAGTTTAAATTGTTTTTTTTTATATATGCACCGGTGTCGAACCAGAATATGTTGCCACTCACGAAATATCTGAAAATGTTTCATGTATCAGGTTATTAACCAGGAAATGAAGAAAAAAAAATAGTTTTAATCGTTTCATGTTAACAACAAATAAAACGAAATCTGAATTTGAGGGTATTTCATAATCCTTTATTCGCCCAGGGGTTGCTTTAATCGGTATCCTTGAATCCGTGGACTATTTTCTTTTTGCATTGCTCCAGCCTACCGTGGCTTATTGGTGCCATATTATAAAATGTCTCATTTTCTATATGAAACGTCGTATTATCTGTATGTTTTCGATTTTCACATCAATTGATCTTCAGAATGTTAACGGCAAATTGACGAGAACCGATCTGCTGTAACGATGCCGTTTTCAGTTTGGAAAGGATAATCACACAGAAAATGCGGAATGAATCACAATGAAAAACATTTTCTCCGCGGTGGAAATATTTTCTCCACGGTGAAAACATTTTCTCTGCGGTGGAAACATTTTCTCCGCGGTGGAAATATTTTCTCCGCGGTGGAAATAATTTTCTCCGCGGTGGATATATTATCTCCACGGTGGAAATGTTTTCTCCATGGTGGAAATATTTTCTCAGCGGTGGGTCGGAGATGTATCTCGGGGTCGGAGATAATTATCTCCGGGTCGGAGATGTATCTCGGGGTCGGAGATAATTATCTCCGGGTCGGAGATGTATCTCGGGGTCGGAGATAATTCCGGGTCGGAGATGTATCTCGGGGTCGGAGATAATTAGCTCCGGGTCGGAGATGTATCTACGGGTCCGAGATAATTTCGTGAACGGAAAAATAATTTTCACCCATGTCCTATCTATGCTTCCGTACAACCCTTTTATAAAACACCTGTTCATTTTCAGCTTTGCAAGACATCTAAACTCGGCGAGTCCACATCGCCGAACGCCGATTACGCGCCACAACAACATCGCGCGACATACACTACACACACAGCGGCGATGTGGAAGCTTGATGGCCTCGTGGTGTTTGTCGTCTCTGCGGCCTGACTTTGCCTTGTTTGCGGTACCGTAAGTCCTCAAGATTACTTATTTATGCCTGGTGTTAATAGTGGATGATAGTTCGTAATTTGTTTGTAAACAACGATAGCGTTGGAGAGAAAATTTGTGCGAAATTTCCTGTTGTTGTTGTTGCTGCACGATATTTGCGTTTATAATAACACTCCCACAGTACCATGCTGCATCACACTCCTGAAAATTAGCTCAGGAGTGTGAACAATAGAACTCCCAAATTATGTTATAACCTGGAGGAGTGTGATATCACACTCCTTAAAATCATTTTTCAAACTTTAGGAGTGTGATTCACAGCACTCCAGCTATTTTCAAAAACGAAAGACAGAAGTTTGAAAAAGTTTCAACAACAACAACTACAACAAATTTCGAAAGCGGAAACGACAGAATTTGGCAGGTTGTCTGACTTTGTTTCAATAAATAATGATTAGGATATGGGGTAGTGTTCACCTAAAGCTAAACGATATTAAGTAGAATCTGATTTGATCCTGATTTGTTTGCATATAATACACGGGCGTAGTATTACCTAGCTAAGATTCATAGCATCTCCCTTCCCTCAACGCTATGCCGATGACAATACATTTCCCTGTTGGTAACTCGAAAATCTCCATGGCGCACTTATTATTACCTTTGCGCCCTATTGGACCTTCATTAACTTGAGAAACTGGGCTGCCATGAATAAAAATACCATAATCAATGTTGTGATCATGATCCCCTGTATACACGGGGCCGATTATGACGTAAATACCCATGTTCTTGACCCTCGATTTCAGGTGATTTTGAGGCTCCATAGGGATAATTTTAACATCTGTAATTAATATATGACCGACGAAGGGCCATTTAGTCTGCCATTTCTGTATTTTCATTCATGGCGGCCCATTTTCTCAAGTTAATAAAGGCCCAATAGGGCGCAAAGGTAATAATAAGTGCGCGATGGAGATGTTCGAGTTAACAACAGGGAAATGTATTTGTCGTCGGCATAGTGTTGAGGGAAGGGAGACGCTATGAATCTTAGCTAAGTATTACCATATTTGGAAGTGGGATGTAATCAAATACACAGTTATCTCCCCACCCCCTGCTAAGGGGGATTCGAAGTCGTCAAGATAACTGGCTGGCAGTGTGTAAATGGTGTTGATTGACATAGCTATCATCTTGTCATTACACACCACATTTCCAACAGAACACACATTATACTTACGGTACTTGATTAACTATAGTGCAAATAACATAACCTTACTGCCGACTACCCGTGTTTAATTCTGGTCGCTTGTCAACCCCCGACAAATCCAGTGCATATGTGAACTGGCGAAAGCATCTTGCAGCAATCCCCACTGTGACCTCAGCGCGCTGCACTATGTTTACAAAACATCCCTGTACACGTGTATTGATAACTTGAAAATTGAACAGGTTAGGTTGAACTGTTGAATACCTCATTATTTGTACGATGATTGATGTGATATCTGATGGTCGTAATTCATAGATGGAGTGCCAAGTTATAGTAAAACGGCGAGTAAAAATCCAGTCCTCCTCGTCTGGCGAGGGGGACTATTTACGCTAAAAATACGGCATGAACAACTGAGTTTTAGTAACTTACTGTCTTCTCAAATCCATTTATTTGGGTCTTCGGGAAATAAAATTGATTTAACAGCATAAATCCACACACACCAATGTTTTCTTCCGGTCATCTCTGTTTTTCTGAATGATTTCACGCCGTGAGGTCAATGAGCATGCGTACACGATACATTTAAATGAGGATTTAAATGAGGTCATGTGACTCTCTCTCTTGGGGCTCCAAGTCATCGTCGCACTAGCACAACACATGGCCAGGTGCATTTGCGTACTCTTCGCCATCCATACCATGTATAGTTTGCGGTCAATGCTTCATTTACCTTCAACTAAGACCCTCTTATTTTTGAAGTTACCGAATGCCTATTATAGACATGAGTTGACTTACGACTGAATTCCTCGTTGCAGTTAATACAGGACATTTTCGCCTCAGTCTCAGTCTTTGAGTGCGAGCTACCCCCTCTCAGCGCCGAACCGTGTGCTATTATATAAAACAAGCCCTTCTCAAGAAATCCTGGTGACACCCATGATTACAGGTAACCAAATAACCCCCTGGCGACACCCATGATTACAGGTAACCAAATAACTCCTGGCGACACCCATGATTACAGGTAACCAAATAACCCCCTGGCGACACCCATGATTACAGGTAACCAAATAACCCCCTGGCGACACCCATGATTACAGGTAACCAAATAACCCCCTGGCGACACCCATGATTACAGGTAACCAAATAGCCGCTTTTACCATGATTCCAGTGCACTAGCTCTGCAAACACTCGACCACATGTTGTGGTAGTGCGACGATGACTTGGGGGTCCGAAAGAGAGTCACGTGACCTCATTTAAATGTATCGTGTAGCATGCATGCTCGTTGACATTACGGCGCAAAATCATTCAGGTAAACAGAGATGGCCCGCTGGAAGAAAATGTTGGTGTGTGTGGATTTATGCTGTTAAGTCAAATATATCCTCCTCAAGACCCAAATAAACATTGTTGATCGATAGGATATGGATTTGAGAAGACCGTAAGTTACTAAACTCAGTTGTTCAAACCGTATTTTTAGCGTATATAGACCAGATTTTTACTCGCCGTTTTACTATAACTTGGCACTCCATCTATGAATCACGACCATCAGATATCACATCAATTCATAGATGGTTTTCTTCATCTAGATACCTACTAGTAAGTTGGGGTACAGTACCTCATTAATGCAATAGGGTGATATTAAATTTAGTTTTCACATAAATTTCTCTTTTTGCAGACTACACATTTTAAAGGTGAAATGCAAAGGTTCGTCTAAATCACTTGATATTTGCAGTAACATTGGAGAAATAATGTGTATATTAATTTCATTTCAGTTTTAAAACATTTGCTTAAGCCTAATAAAGTTAAAAACTAAAAAATGTAACGCTGCCTGTATTATTTACAAAATTTTGATCCGTACATGATTACCTCGCCCTGGGGGCGCTGCGATACGTGACGTAGCAGTGGGACCATGCAGACACCGTCTGCACAACATGATGTAGCTGCATTGCATTGTATGGAAATAGCTCACTCACATAGATAAGCTAGGCTATTGCTCACGAAGCCCTTGCTTGTGTCATTCACGTTCACTGAAACGCACTAACAGGTTGGTCATCATTCGCTACGGGGGATAAAAGATGAAGTCGGAATTTACCAATCTGTATTTCCGTTTCTCTCGGTTACTGTCGCCTACGGCCCCTACAGTGTCGCTGATCCTATCATTTTCTGCTGGTTCTTTGTTCACAATAGGTTCGTGTTGGTAAGGCAGGGGCATCCCTGCACTAACCATTGCTGTGAATTCCTCTTCAGAAGAAGAGGAAGAAGTGTAAGAAAATTCCTCCGCATCGCTGTCGCTGTCTACATTCATGTTAGCCGCTATTTTTTGAGTGTGGCTCAACTATGACGCCACAGCCTCTGGTGGAACAGCTCCGAATCAAGGGGAGATAAGCGATGCACTGTTTTCAAGCCGCTGATCATACACATGTTTTATTTCTCTTTAAAAAATAAAACTTATCACCAGATTTCGTTCATTGATGGCTGTATAATTTATTATCATCATAAAAAGGAAAGGGAAATGCTTTTTTCTTACTTTTATTACCTTTGCATTTCACCTTTAATTTCATCGTCTAATTTTTAACCCCATTCTCCGGAGGAGGGGGTTATTGGAATTGTCCTTGGCTATGCAGACCTCAGAAACCTTTGTTCCGTACATCAAGAGTGGGAAAACTAGGAAGAGTTAGGCTCTGAAACTTGCCTGGTTGGTCACAATTGTAATGTTGCGAGTCTGTATGGTTTTTGGGCGATGGCAGATGAGAATTGATATGTTTTTTTTGCGAAGAAATGCTAGAAATTGGAAGGGTAATTTTTACACGGAACGTGGATGATGTTGTACATTAAGAGACTGACGAACTAACAGGGATGTTCCTACTGTATAGATATACCCCAGGTATTTGTGGTGCGCTCAGTCTCTGCACAGAGGTGACGATGGTAATCAAAGTGTTAGCTATAGGCCTACTCGGATCGCTTGAACAGGAATGTGACGATGGTAATCAAAGTGTTAGCTATAGGCCTACTCGGATCTCTTGAGCAGGAGAGTGCCTGGTTTTGCGACAACTGTAAAGTGTGTGTGGCATTCCAGCATGGCGATCTCTTCTGAGTTCTGAGAAATAAAGCGCACAGTTCCACTTCCAGATCAGGAATGGAAAACTCACTGACGTTTACGCTTTCGTTGACTTGATAATTACATGTATTACCAAGGCAGTTTTAAACATATTCTCCATCAACTTCAGAAGAAAGATATGGAGTTCGTGACGCAGTCAGTATGTCGGCACCTCTTCCCACTTCCCTTATATGTGTTGTAATTGAAATGGCACAAGGCGAAGCACATCTGCTGACATGGCAAGTGCTGTTTTTCCTTGAACGAAGTTGGCAATTGACAGTCAAAATCTATACCATTTCTCCATTAGAAAATCCCAAGTTTGCCGGTTTTGTTAAAATTACATGTATTATGAATACACTGAAATAAGTCCCCGTTAAAATAAACCCCCGAAGATTCAAGCAAACTTATTATCAAACTGTGACTGTGAGGTCAATTTTTTCGTTTTTCGACAAATCGCATGTTAAAATCATGATACGGTCTCTTCTCGTTTCTTATCTCAAACTTCTCAGAGGGACACTCGTTTGATAAGACATTAAACGTTGTGCTCAAGTAAGGATGTGCCCAAATTAGAGAGCAAAAAAAAAATAATAGACTAGAAGTATTTATTGCTCAAATCTTCAAGACCGCACTACAGTGGTCTAATGGTTAGAGCGTCGGCCTCGTAAGCGGTAGGTACTGGGTTCGATCCCAGGCCGGGTCATACCTAAGACTTGAAAAATGGAACTTGTTGCTCCCTCGCTTACGCTCAGCATTAAGAGGATAGAACAAGGACTGGTTCGCTCGGTGTCAGCATAATGTGACTGAGTGGGGTGTCATGTCTGCCTACGGCATGATATTTCAGTGGGACAGCACTATAAAATGGCAGCATTAGATCTGCTCTGTTACAAGTAGGTTCCCCTGCCCCTCCCCCTCCCCTCCCTTCCCTTCCCCGTCGTGATATAGCTGAAAAAATGTTGAAAGCGACGTTAAACCCTATTCACTCACTCACTCACTCAAATCTTCAACCGCTATCAATGTATGCCATATTCCTCCTATTTGGAGATCCCTGCAATAGAAATGATCTCCCTTTGATCGTCCACTAGGTGGCGTGCCTCCGAACATGTCCGTCCTCTTTTTGTCCTCCGCCACGAAGTGGTGGGAGGACTTGGAAATGCTAGCCGTCCGTCCTTCCGTCCGTCCGTCCTTCCGTCCGTCCGTCCGTCCCACATCTTGAGAACAATTCGACCAATCGACTTCAAACTTGAGAAGGTGCTTCACATCAGTTAGACGGCCATTGGTATTGATTTTCACTGAGGTACGTAATCCAAGATGGCCGCCATCGACCATATTGGATTCTGTCCGTCCCACATCTTGTGAACGCGATATCTCAAGAACAATTTGACCGATTGACTTCAAACTTGATGGTGCTTCACATCAGTTAGACGGCCATTGGTATTGATTTTCACTGAAGTACGTAATACAAGATGGCCACCATCTCCCATATTGGATTCTGTTCGTCCCACATCTTGTGAACGCAATATCTCAAGAACATTTCCACCAATCAACTTCAAGCTTGGGAATGTTCTTCACATCAGTCAGACGGCCATTGGTATTGATTTTCACTGAGGTGCGTAATCCAAGATGGCTGCCATTGACCATATTGGATTCCATCCGTCCCAGATCTTGTGAACACGATATCTCGAGAACAATTCAACTAATCGACTTCAAACTTGGGAAGGTTCTTCACATCAGTTAGACGGCCATTGGTATTTATTTTCACTGAGGTACGTAATCCAAGATGGCTGCCATGGACCATATTGGATTCACTCCGTTCCACATCTTGTTAACACGATATCTCAAAAACAAATCAACCAATCGACTTCAAACTAGGGAAGGTTTTTCACATCAGTTAGACGGCTATTGGTATTGGTTTTCACTGAGGTACATAATCCAAGATGGCTGCCATTGACCATATTGGATTCTGTCCATCCCACATCTTGTGAACGCGATATCGCGAGAACAGTTCGACCAATCGACTTCAAACTTGAGAATGTGCTTCACATCAATTAGACGGCCATTGGTATTGATTTTCACTGAGGTACAAATCCAAGATGGCTGCCATTGACGATATTGGATTCCATCCGTCCTGCATCTTGTGAACGCGGTATCGTGAGAACAATTCATCCGATTGACTTCAAACTTGAGAAGGTGCTTCACATCAGTTAAACGATCATTGGTATTGATTTTCATTGAGGTAGTATGTAATCCAAGATGGCTGCCATTGACCATCTTGGATTTCACTCACCCATATTGTACCCATCGATCTGTGTTGTGAACGCGATATCTTGATCTATTCCACTCATCGATTTATAAACCTCACCATCCACAAATCCATATACAACTACAGACTTACATTCCAGTGTTACACTACCCATCCCTACCCGAAAAAGTTAGCGCTCGGAACGCATGCGGAATGCATTCCTACAGCTTTTGTGTGATTGCAATCCGCATGCATTCCGCATGCATTAAATTGGAACCTTCATGATTATGCACTCGAGTGATCGCTTGTTTCAAGCTGCTGTACATATTATGCGATCATTATGCCTTCCAAGTGTGGAAGGCATAATGATCAGAAGCGCTCCTCATCCTGAATGCATGCGGAAGCCATAATGATCGCATGGCATTAATAATTGAATGATCAGCATGAACGCATTCCGCATGCATTCCGCACGCATTCCGCACGCATGCATTCAAAAGCTCTTGTACACTAGCAATCACATAAATCAAATGACTGACCTTTTAAATGGGCAAATGTAAAGTACATTGTAAGCTACAGATGTACATGTAGAGGTTGTATGAATTGTGTTATTTATACAGTACAGTTCAAACCTTCTAAAGAGCAAAATTGGTCCAACATTTCAAGTAACTACATGTAACTTTATCAATGACCTGAAACTGACCATTAATGAATTCAGTAATACATTGTAAATGCAAGTGGAAATACATGTACTTAAATTATACATACATGCTAAAATTTAAATATATTCAGAATGTATCCAAAGTGTATAATGGCAATTTTTCAAACTGTAGAGTGACCTTCAAGCTAGTGAGTAATTCACAGAATGACAGACTTACCATCAAATCTTAATATCTTAGTAGATTTATGTGGAAATACACTGCGATCCATTGTCTCTGGAGTGGAGTGACCCTGTCCGGACCAAGAACTGTGCAAATTGTGTATTCCTCACATCAAAGAAATCACTACAAATAACTTCTCTTTCCATGTTTCTGCCAGCTAAAAACCTCACACCAGTATATCATGTTGTGTTCTTCAATTCTGGTTGAGCAGTTTAGGCTATATCCAATGTGAAATATCCAAAACTGCAGCTAAAGAAAATACTGCTACTGCATGGTGGTGGTGGTTAAAATTTGAAATCTGGTCATATGATAGTATCCCCCCTTTAAATTTGGCGGGGTTTCCATGGAGATCGGTGATTAATGGTCTATAAAATCAAAACCATCTGTTGGTCTGGAGACGGACACCAAGCGATCATTTAAGCGATCATTTTGGATTGCTTGGACTCAGAAAGTTTTTCGTCCGATCACTTGGACTTTGAAAAGAAGATGTAAGGATCGCTTGACGATAAGAAAATGATCACTTAGATCACATAAATGATTGCATGGTTAACACATTTGGGCAAAAGTGATCAGTTGGATAGCATAATGATGGCAAAATGAGCGCTTGGAGCGCTTCATCCTGTCAAGAATGATTGATTGGATAGCATCATCATTGCAAAATGAGCGCATAGAGCGCTTAATGATCACATAGATGGCATGGATGGCATAGGGAATGCATGCGGAAGGCGATCCGCATGCGATCTGCATGCAATCCGCATGCAATCACTCCATTTATTTCGGGTAGGGATTACTGCTTCCCAAACCTCCTCAAATTGTCTCAACAATTCCAGATGAACGTCTCTTTCCACATACACATATCAACTTTCCAAGTTATATTTAAGGAGATATTGGAAGCGTATATGCTGTATGCTCTCAAACAGGCTACTTGGCGGAGGACCTGCTAGCTACTCAGCTTGTTTCTATTGCAGTCTTAGAAGAAAGACCTGTTTTTGGAAGAGAGAGTCTGTTTACTAGTATATAGATGTATCCTAGGGTTATTTGTACTGAAGTTATCATTCTAGACTACGATGTCTGATGTACATGTAGTCACCCATTCTGCCAAGTACACTAAGGCCTATTAGGCCTCTGTTAATTAATCTTTAGCTTCTCATGACCTTGGGAGGAAATTATGATGATGCTGAATGCTGTAATTATATTGCAATAAAAAAAGAAGTTATGTATGTGGTAAAGTTCGAGCACCAATGGAAAGTTGATGTCAACTTTGATATGTCAAAGACAACTATTTCCCCTAATTTCTGCAATTAGAACTGCAAAAAGCTTTGTTGCTGACTAAATCATGTGAAATTTAAATGGCACCTGTGACATTATTATATCATAGAATTTAGATCCAAGTAATGAAAATTTGAGGGGAGTTAACCAGATCCCAACTATATTTACTTATATTTATCAATAGGTCTCTGGTCTCCCCTTGTAAATTGCTGCTTCCAATAAATTAGAATCAGCCACCAGAGTCCAGTTGGAAGCCCAAAAAAAGAAGCCAACAATATTATTTACCATCGGTATGAACTGGAAAAAAACAGATTCCGTTTTGGTAACAGGTCCGACTTTTGCATGCACCGGACTACCGCGCAAGGTTTGGCGCACAACCGGAAGTACACTTTACGCGGGAAATGTTGACAGCGAACACGAACAGCAATGGCCAAAGATCGACTTGAAATAAAGTTTCAATGGATTATTTCTTGGATTGTCCGTTCCTTCAGATAGATCTAGACTTCTAAAAGGTATTTACGAATATTGATCGCATTTTATTGTTTTTTGTTAGATGAAATCCTACTTGCCGCATGCGACAGGTACCGTAGATTTTTTGCAACTTGTCGACGGAAAAATTCACTTGCCGGCGGCACGTAGGCAGGCGTTATGCCAAAATGCCAAATAATTGAAACAATGCGTAATTATTGTTACGACAAAAAACATGCGGGCGGGTCATGAGAAGCTAAAGATTAATTAACAGAGGCCTTAAAAATAATCCTGTGTTTCCGGTAACCCGACCTACCTGGTGTGATCATTGCCGACCTGAAAGTTTTTTCAACAAATAAAAAAATAAAAATGCAAAAACACCGACCGACCTCGGTGATTTTCACCAAAATCTTGCTCTCAACATTTTATTTTGCGAACCCTTCGCTTGCTTCAAGGGGACGTAACTCACCGAACCGCAGTTTCGCGCTTCCCGCTCTCCATAACAGTGATGTTCTAGACATAATATGTATTAAGAGCAACATTAGCGACTATAATGTACCGATGAATATTGCACTCTACGGAGCGGATATCCCAAAATGGCCGGGACAATTTTATCCGTGTCTGCAGAGAAATGTAAGTTCCACCACTATTCGCCGTAGATAAGTTTACTGTTACCCTGCGGCGAGCCGTTCAAATGGCTCTCGTCTTTCTATACGAAATATGCGACGAGCCGCAATACCGGGTTGCCTTTGCTTCTGTCAATGCGAGTACATCGATGTACCATTCTGAAATCGCATTTTTCAAATTTACCATGCATGAAACTTGATAAAAACCATACATATATTGTTAGCTAAGCCCGACTTGATTTCCTGGATGTAAACTTGATATTCTGTCTCAGAATAACGAAGTCGGTAGGAAGAAATAAAAAAGAAAAATATAAAAACGCCAACGAAGATTTCCATAAAACGTTGTCGAGAAGCCGCCCAGAAAATATAAAATACTCACAGAAAACACCTTCAAAATATATGATTCTTTGGTATAGTTGAAGTACAGAAGCTCAGTTAATATTTCCAAAGTGTGGGTTTCGATGAAATCCGCTAAACAAACTTTATTTTCAAATTTCTGTTGAGTTTCTGCGCCACGTAATTTCGTCGCGATGAGATAAAAATGGCGTCTCCCTCAGATCAGCTCGACTCAGTGACGGATTGGTCTCAGTGACGGCGGAGCACTTCGGCCCCTTATCGTCGAAGCGGGCAGAGTTTCAAATTTCACTGACAAGATTTTCTTGCATTCGTTGTATATGGCGATCCCACCATCATCAAATATAATACGTATGATGCTTTGGTAATCTTTTCTGGTGAAAAAACGCATAGGGGAGAGTTTACAAAATACATCCATTTTGAGGCTGATTACATCTTTAATATTTGCGACTCCATCTCAAAACTCTTTTTAAAGGCTCTATAAGTATCTAATTTAGACATTTTTGCAATAGATTCCTTCCACTACATGATCCCTATATTCTCTATAATGCTGTCCTGGTTTACCAGAAGTAGGTCCAGTGCAGGCCAATTGGGTTGCTGGCCCAGTCGAAACTGCGTCGGTTCAGTGAATAGCTGGTGAAGGAAGTTGTCTCGCACACATTCAATAAATTTAAAAGAGCGATGCTGATCCACTCTTTCACCCAACCGAATCGGCAAGTATGATGGTAGGTGAACACTGTCACTGCCGGTCACGTGTCAAATCACAGTCAATGGTAGGTTTTTCGGTGCTTTCGTTATCAAGTGTGGGCGTGTGCCTGACCAGACGACAGTGACCACAGCCGAAAATGAACGATTTTCAGCATATCGATGATAGGTATGGTTACTGGTGTCCAGCCATTTTCTGATGGAGAGATATCGTACTATATTGTCACCAAATGTAGGGTTATTACTATTTCAAGTTAACAAAAATTTTAAACATTTTTGCGGCGAGAGGTGTTTTTAGGTGTTGGTGGACAGTCCATGGTAGGTATTAGCATCGAATTATAGTGTGAGGAAATGAGCACAAAATGAACACGTTGGAACTTACTACCTGCCTCGTGTATCACGGACTCATTCATCTCTCGATTCCTTTCACTTGTGTGTGTTTAAGAGGAATATGAACCATTAATAGTTTATTCTCTGTCTGTCTGATATTACGACAGTCCATGGTATCATCATCGGACCGATCGACAGTCCATGATAGGTCAAAATACGGTCAGTCCGAACTGACGTGACCGTGTAACCTTGGCCAATGATTCGCCAAATGGACTGTTGCCAAGACAAATGGTAGCTACCATGGACTGTCGACATATCTGATATACAATCATATGTTGCCTCATTATAACATTGTAGCTGTTATCCGGCTTCAATGTGAAGTGATCCAATCTACAGTTCATGGTCGCATGACACATGGACTGGTGCATTCACCTACAACCATACTTGTCGATTCAGTAGGGTTTCTTTCCAACAGATTTCTGAAAAATTAAAATGACCGACCACATATATATATATTGATACTACGGTGGCTTGTTAGGGCCATGCAGTGATTTTTGCAATTTTCTGCCTTTTACTAGTTTTTAAGATTTCACTTTCGCGTTTTCTGTAATTTCTTGCCATTGACATCGATTCATTTCCGAGATATAAAGTTGTTTTCTGGTTTTAACAATTTCTTCTATCCATTTTCATGCGACTGCAAAAATCGAACAACCATGCGAAAACACTAAAAATTAGCAAAAACATCGAAAAAGTATTTCAACCGCGGTGAAAAGTATTTCAACCGCGGTTGAAACCATTTCAACCGCGGTTGAAACTATTTCAACCGCGGTGGAAAGTATTTCAACCGCGGTGGAAAGTATTTCAACCGTGGTTGAAACTATTTCAACCGCGGTGGAAAGTATTTCAACCGCGGTGAAAAGTATTTCAACCGCGGTTGAAACTATTTCAACCGCGGTGGAAAGTATTTCAACCGCGGTGAAAAGTATTTCAACCGCGGTGAAAAGTATTTCAACCGCGGTTGAAACTATTTCAACCGCGGTGGAAAGTATTTCAACCGCGATGGAAACTATTTCAACCGCGGTTGAAACTATTTCAACCGCGGTTGAAAGTATTTCAACCGCGGTGGAAACTATTTCAACCGCGGTGGAAACTATTTCAACCGCGGTGTAAAGTATTTCAACCGCGGTGAAAAGTATTTCCACCGTGCTTGAAATAGTTTCCACCGCGGTTGAAATAGTTTTCTCCGCGGTTGAAATAGTTTTCTCCGCGGTTGAAATACTTTCCACCGCGGTTGAAATACTTTTTCGATGTTTTTGCTAATTTTTAGTGTTTTCACATGGTTGTTCGATTTTTGCAGTGGCTTGAAAATGGATAGAAGAAATTGTTAAAACCAGAAAACAACTTTATATCTCGGAAATGAATCGATGTCAATGGCATGAAATTACAGAAAACGCGAAAGTGAAATCTTGAAAACTAGTAAAAGGCAGAAAATTGCAAAAATCAATGCCTGACCCTAACAAGCCACCGTAGAAAACAGTCTAGATGGTTTTATTGTAACTAATACCGATGTGTTCGACACGCTATCCAATCTGGACACCACGAAGGCAATAGGGCCAGACAAAATCAGTCCGAAATGTCTCTTTGAGGCAAAGAGTATACTCGCTCCAATTTTTGCTCGCTTTTTTAATCATTCGCTAGAAACGTCCAAATTCCCAACTGACTGGAAAATTGCCAACGTAACCCCTTTATTTAACAAGCGCTCCCAATCACTCATAAATCGAATTTGCGCCACTTTTAGAGTGGTCTAGATATCTTCCTAATACATCTATCTATCTTTCTGACCCATTTTTGGGTGTCTAACTTGGAGATGCCATACCCTCGTCCCAGACAGCGCTATATGCGTATTATCTGGATATGGTCAATTTGCACCGACTCTATTTGTTGCTCTCAATCACCCATAAATCTAATTTGCGCCACTTTTAGAGTGGTCTAGATATCTTCCTAATACATCTATCTATCTTTCTGACCCATTTTTGGGTGTCTAACTTTGAGATGCCATACCCTCCCAGACAGCGCTAAATGGGTATTATCTGGATATGGTCAATTTGCACCGACTCTATTTGTTGCTCCCAATCACCCATAAATCTAATTTGCGCCACTTTTAGAGTGGTCTAGATATCTTCCTAATACATTTATCTATCTTTCTGGCCCATTTTTGGGTCTTTAACTTGGAGATGCCATACCCTCCGAGACAGCGCTAAATGGGTATTATACTTTTCACCGCGGTTGAAATAGTTTCAACCGCGGTTGAAATACTTTCCACCGCGGTTGAAATACTTTCCACCGCGGTTGAAATACTTTCCACCGCGGTTGAAATAGTTTCAGCCGCGGTTGAAATACTTTCCGCCGCGGTTGAAATACTTTCCGCCGCGGTTGGCTCTTCCATCGCGGTTGGCTCCTTTTCGCGGTTGGCTCTTTCCGCCGCGGTTGAAATACTTTCCGCCGCGGTTGAAATAGTTTCCACCGCGGTTGAAATACTTTCAACCGCGGTTGAAATATTTTCAACCGCGGTTGAAATATTTTCCACCGCGGTTGAAAAAGTTTCCACCGCGGTTGAAATACTTTCTACCACGGGTGAAATACTTTCCACCGCGGTTGAAATACTTTCCACCGCGGTTGAAATAGTTTCAACAGCGGTTGAAATAGTTTTCACCGCGGTTGA
Source organism: Hanleya hanleyi (assembly GCA_036873755.1). Taxonomy (NCBI): domain Eukaryota; kingdom Metazoa; phylum Mollusca; class Polyplacophora; order Lepidopleurida; family Hanleyidae; genus Hanleya; species Hanleya hanleyi. The sequence goes on from JAVTVY010001168.1 coordinate 16,026, forward strand.
AATACTTTCCACCGCGGGTGAAATAGTTTTCACCGCGGTTGAAATACTTTCCACCGCGGTTGAAATACTTTTCACCGCGGTTGAAATACTTTTCACCGCGGTTGAAATACTTTCCACCGCGGTTGAAATACTTATCACCGCGGTTGAAATACTTATCACCGCGGTTGAAATACTTATCACCGCGGTTGAAATAGTTTCAACCGCGGTTGAAATACTTTCCACCGCGGTTGAAATACTTTCCACCGCGGTTGAAATAGTTTCAACCGCGGTTGAAATACTTTCCACCGCGGTCGAAATACTTTCCACCGCGGTTGAAATACTTTTCACCGCGGTTGAAATAGTTTCAACCGCGGTTGAAGTACTTTCCACCGCGGTTGAAATACTTTCCACCGCGGTTGAAATACTTTTTCGATGTTTTTGCTAATTTTTAGTGTTTTCACATGGTTGTTCGATTTTTGCAGTGGCTTGAAAATGGATAGAAGAAACTGTTAAAACCAGAAAACAACTTTATATCTCGGAAATGAATCGATGTCAATGGCATGAAATTACAGTAAACGCGAAAGTGAAATCTTGAAAACTAGTAAAAGGCAGAAAATTGCAAAAATCAATGCCTGGCCCTAACAAGCCACCGTATGATACTGTTCATCTGTAGCTTTGGTCAAGAGTTCATTTCATAGTTCAGTATTTTCATCACTACTGGAAGGACTCCGGTAAATACCACCAATAAGTATGTTCACATTGTTTACCAGTTTCACATTACACCACACGGATTCCATGAAATCGTGATCATCCAGTTGTGGGCATTTAGTTGCCTTTAGGTCATGCTTTACATGTATAACGACCCCTCTACCATCAGCTGTTATTTTGCTAATAAAAGATTCATATCCTTCAATCTGTAACTCTTTCTTGGTAAATTATGTTCGTAGATGGAATGACCTTGGGATAAGTTTCTGTGATTACAACTATGTCTGGATTTGAAAGTTCAATATGTATTCTCAGTTCATTCATTTTATTCAATATATTGTCAGCTACCATGTTTGTATGACCAAGTAAGGTTTGGGAAATTCTGGTTTTGCCAAATATACGCAAGACCACATGAATCAAGGATAATCTTGATAGATAGAAGCCATTTAGAAGAGAGTACATTTAACATATGACGTGAAATGTGCGACGTGAGTCTGAACTTTCCGGGTAACTTTATTTGTACAGGTATTATAAACGCTAGTTATAGTCTACAGGGCCGTAGCCAGGATTTACTGAGGGGTGGTTCGCCTTCACTGCAAAAGGGCACATCAGGGGGTTCGCTGTATGGGAAAAGGGGCAAATAGGGGGTTCGTTTCAGTTTGAAAAGGGCATTTATATGAGAAAAAGATATATTTCTGAAAAGGGGGTTCGCCTGAACACCCCCCTCCTCCCTCCCCCCACCCCCTGGCTAGACGTTGATACTCATACTGTTAAACAGATATCAGTGTTGGAGAAATTAGTAACTTTCTTGTGCATTGTACATGTTTAAACATCTAAGTATTTATTATTATTCACAAACGAGAGATACGAACTCTGTTTACACATGTACATCGCACAAGAAAGTTACAAAGTGTCTGATCATTTGAATCAAAGAAGTGGGGTATTGATTGTAAGCTCCACGTGGGCACCTGAGCATAAATTCTCTATGAAAACGCAGTAATGCTCCATAAATACAACTGGAGTATTTACCTTGGGTGTCTAGCAATAATTTGGCCCAAAACTTTATCATTCTAAGCTTAATTTTAACACTTAGAGTGCTGCATCCAAACTCACCAAATATATATGTATTTGACGTTCGCTTCCCTAATTTTAAGGAGAATTTATGGAACATTAATTGTAGTTTATCGAGGATATCACAGTTTTCGAAACCCATACTTCACTGCCATAGAGTAATATTACACTTCCAGTTTAAACTGTTTTTTTTTTTATATACGCACCGGTGTCGAACCAGAATATGTTGCCACTCACGAAATATCTGAAAATGTTTCATGTATCAGGTTATTAACCAGGAAATGAAGAAAAAAAAAATTGTTTTAATCGTTTCATGTTAACAACAAATAAAACGAAATCTGAATTTGAGGGTATTTCATAATACTTGATTCGCCCAGGGGTTGCTTTAATCGGTATCCTTGAATCCGTGGACTATTTTTTTTTTTGCATTGCTCCAGCCTACCGTGGCTTATTGGTGCCATATTATAAAATGTCTCATTTTCTATATGAAACATCGTATTATCTGTATGTTTTCGATTTTCACATCAATTGATCTTCAGAATGTTAACGGCAAATTGACGAGAACCGATCTGCTGTAACGATGCCGTTTTCAGTTTGGAAAGGATAATCACACAGAAAATGCAGAATGAATCACAATGAAAAACATTTTCTCCGCGGTGGAAATATTTTCTCCACGGTGAAAACATTTTCTCCGCGGTGGAAATATTTTCTCCGCGGTGGAAGTAATTTTCTCCGCGGTGGATATATTATCTCCACGGTGGAAATATTATCTCCACGGTGGAAATGTTTTCTCCATGGTGGAAATATTTTCTCAGCGGTGGAATTTTCTCCGCGGTGGAAATAATTTTCTCCACGATGGAAATATTTTCTCCACAGTGGAATTATTTTCACCGTGACGTTTCATATAGACGTTTTATAAAATGGCATCAATAAGCCACCCAACCCTTTTATAAAACACCTGTTCATTTTCAGCTTTGCAAGACATCTAAACTCGGACGAGTCCACATCGCCGAACACCGATTACGCGCCACAACAACATCGCGCGACACACACTACACACACAGCGGCGATGTGGAAGCTTGATGGCCTCGTGGTGTTTGTCGTCTCTGCGGCCTGACTTTGCCTTGTTTGCGGTACCGTAACCGTAAGTCCTCAAGATTACTTATTTATGCCTGGTGTTAATAGTGGATGATAGTTCGTAATTTGTTTGTAGACAACGATACGTTGGAGAGAAAATTTGTGCGAAATTTCCTGTTGTTGTTGCTGCACGATATTTGCGTTTATAATCACACTCCCACACCATGCTGCATCACACTCCTGAAAATTAGCTCAGGAGTGTGAACAATAGAACTCCCAAATTATGTTATAACCTGGAGGAGTGTGATATCACACTCCTTAAAATCATTTTTCAAACTTTAGGAGTGTGATTCACAGCACTCCAGCTATTTTCAAAAACGAAAGACAGAAGTTTGGAAAAGTTTCAACAACAACAACTACAACAAATTTCGAAAGCGGAAACGACAGAATTTGGCAGGTAGTCTGACTTTGTTTCAATAAATAATGATTAGGATATGGGGTAGTGTTCACCTAAAGCTAAACGATATTAAGTAGAATCTGATTTGATCCTGATTTGTTTGCATATAATACACGGGTGTAGTATTACCTAGCTAAGATTCATAGCATCTCCCTTCCCTCAACGCTATACCGATGACAATACATTTCCCTGTTGGTAACTTGAAAATCTCCATGGCGCACTTATTATTACCTTTGCGCCCTATTGGACCTTCATTAACTTGAGAAACTGGGCTGCCATGAATAGAAATACCATAATCAATGTTGTGATCATGATCCCCTGTATACACGGGGTCGATTATGACGTAAATACCCATGTTCTTGACCCTCGATTTCAGGTGATTTTGAGGCTCCATAGGGATAATTTTAACGTCTGTATGACCGACGAAGGGCCATTTAGTCTGCCATTTCTGTATTTTCATTCATGGCGGCCCATTTTCTCAAGTTAATAAAGGCCCAATAAGGTAATAATAAGTGCGCGATGGAGATGTTCGAGTTAACAACAGGGAAATGTATTTGTCATCAGCGTAGTGTTGAGGGAAGGGAGACGCTATGAATCTTAGCTAAGTATTACCATATTTGGAAGTGGGATGTAATCAAATACACAGTTATCTCCCCACCCCCTGCTAAGGGGGATTCGAAGTCATCAAGATAACTGGCTGGCAGTGTGTAAATGGTGTTGATTGACATAGCTATCATCTTGTCATTACACACCACATTTCCAACAGAACACACATTATACTTACTTGATTAACTGTAGTGCAAGTAACATAACCTTAGTGCCGACTTCCCGTGTTTAACTCTGGTCGCTTGTCAACCCCGGACAAATCCAGTGCATATGTGAACTGGCGAAAGCATCTTGCAGCAATCCCCACTGTGACCTCAGCGCGCTGCACTATGTTTACAAAACATCCCTGTACACGTGTATTGATAACTTGAAAATTGAACAGGTTAGGTTGAACTGTTGAATACCTCATTATTTGTACGATGATTGATGTGATATCTGATGGTCGTAATTCATAGATGGAGTGCCAAGTTATAGTAAAACGGCGAGTAAAAATCCAGTCCTCCTCGTCTGGCGAGGGGGACTATTTACGCTAAAAATACGGCATGAACAACTGAGTTTTAGTAACTTACTGTCTTCTCAAATCCATTTATTTGGGTCTTCGGGAAATAAAATTGATTTAACAGCATAAATCCACACACACCAATGTTTTCTTCCGGTCATCTCTGTTTTTCTGAATGATTTCACGCCGTGAGGTCAATGAGCATGCGTACACGATACATTTAAATGAGGATTTAAATGAGGTCATGTGACTCTCTCTCTTGGGGCTCCAAGTCATCGTCGCACTAGCACAACACATGGCCAGGTGCATTTGCGTACTCTTCGCCATCCATACCATGTATAGTTTGCGGTCAATGCTTCATTTACCTTCAACTAAGACCCTCTTATTTTTGAAGTTACCGAATGCCTATTATAGACATGAGTTGACTTACGACTGAATTCCTCGTTGCAGTTAATACAGGACATTTTCGCCTCAGTCTCAGTCTTTGAGTGCGAGCTACCCCCTCTCAGCGCCGAACCGTGTGCTATTATATAAAACAAGCCCTTCTCAAGAAATCCTGGTGACACCCATGATTACAGGTAACCAAATAACCCCCTGGCGACACCCATGATTACAGGTAACCAAATAACTCCTGGCGACACCCATGATTACAGGTAACCAAATAACCCCCTGGCGACACCCATGATTACAGGTAACCAAATAACCCCCTGGCGACACCCATGATTACAGGTAACCAAATAACCCCCTGGCGACACCCATGATTACAGGTAACCAAATAGCCGCTTTTACCATGATTCCAGTGCACTAGCTCTGCAAACACTCGACCACATGTTGTGGTAGTGCGACGATGACTTGGGGGTCCGAAAGAGAGTCACGTGACCTCATTTAAATGTATCGTGTAGCATGCATGCTCGTTGACATTACGGCGCAAAATCATTCAGGTAAACAGAGATGGCCCGCTGGAAGAAAATGTTGGTGTGTGTGGATTTATGCTGTTAAGTCAAATATATCCTCCTCAAGACCCAAATAAACATTGTTGATCGATAGGATATGGATTTGAGAAGACCGTAAGTTACTAAACTCAGTTGTTCAAACCGTATTTTTAGCGTATATAGACCAGATTTTTACTCGCCGTTTTACTATAACTTGGCACTCCATCTATGAATCACGACCATCAGATATCACATCAATTCATAGATGGTTTTCTTCATCTAGATACCTACTAGTAAGTTGGGGTACAGTACCTCATTAATGCAATAGGGTGATATTAAATTTAGTTTTCACATAAATTTCTCTTTTTGCAGACTACACATTTTAAAGGTGAAATGCAAAGGTTCGTCTAAATCACTTGATATTTGCAGTAACATTGGAGAAATAATGTGTATATTAATTTCATTTCAGTTTTAAAACATTTGCTTAAGCCTAATAAAGTTAAAAACTAAAAAAATGTAACGCTGCCTGTATTATTTACGAAGTTTCGATCCGTACATGATTACCTCGCCCTGGGGGCGCTGCGATACGTGACGTAGCAGTGGGACCATGCAGACACAGTCTGCACAACATGATGTAGCTGCATTGCATTGTATGGAAATAGCTCACATAGATAAGCTAGGCTATTGCTCACGAAGCCCTTGCTTGTGTCATTCACGTTCACTGAAACGCACTAACAGGTTGGTCATCATTCGCTACGGGGGATAAAAGATAAAGTCGAAATTTACCAATCTGTATTTCCGATTCTCTCGGTTACTGTCGCCTACGGCCCCTATAGCCCCTACAGTGTCGCTGATCCTATCATTTTCTGCTGGTTCTTTGTTCACAATAGGTTCATGTTGGTATGGCAGGGGCATCCCTGCACTAACCATTGCTGTGAATTCCTCTTCAGAAGAAGAGGAAGAAGTGTAAGAAAATTCCTCCGCATCGCTGTCTACATTCATGTTAGCCGCCATTTTTTTTAGTGTGGCTCAACTATGACGTCACAGCCTCTGGTGGAAAAGCTCCGAATCAAGGGGAGATAAGCGATGCACTGTTTTCAAGCCGCTGATCATACACATGTTTTATTTCTCTTTAAAAAATAAAACTTATCACCAGATTTCGTTCATTGATGGCTGTATAATTTATTATCATAAGAAAAAGGAAAGGGAAATGCTTTTTTCTTACTTTTATTACCTTTGCATTTCACCTTTAATTTCATCGTCTAATTTTTAACCCCATCCGGAGGAGGAGGGCTTATTGGAATTGTCCTTGGCTATGCAGACCTCAGAAACCTTTGTTCCGTACATCAAGAGTGGGAAAACTAAGAAGAGTTAGGCTCTGAAACTTGCCTGGTTGGTCACAATTGTAATGTTGCGAGTCTGTATAGTTTTTGGGCGATGGTAGATAAGAATTGATATGTTTTTTTGCGAAGAAATGCTAGAAATTGGAAGGTTAATTTTTGCACGGAACGTGGATGATGTTGTACATTAAGAGACTGACGAACTAACAGGGATGTTCCTACTGTATAGATATACCCCAGGTATTTGTGGTGCGCTCAGTCTCTGCACAGAGGTGACGATGGTAATCAAAGTGTTAGCTATAGGCCTACTCGGATCGCTTGAACAGGAATGTGACGATGGTAATCAAAGTGTTAGCTATAGGCCTACTCGGATCTCTTGAGCAGGAGAGTGCCTGGTTTTGCGACAACTGTAAAGTGTGTGTGGCATTCCAGCATGGCGATCTCTTCTGAGTTCTGAGAAATAAAGCGCACAGTTCCACTTCCAGATCAGGAATGGAAAACTCACTGACGTTTACGCTTTCGTTGACTTGATAATTACATGTATTACCAAGGCAGTTTTAAACATATTCTCCATCAACTTCAGAAGAAAGATATGGAGTTCGTGACGCAGTCAGTATGTCGGCACCTCTTCCCACTTCCCTTATATGTGTTGTAATTGAAATGGCACAAGGCGAAGCACATCTGCTGACATGGCAAGTGCTGTTTTTCCTTGAACGAAGTTGGCAATTGACAGTCAAAATCTATACCATTTCTCCATTAGAAAATCCCAAGTTTGCCGGTTTTGTTAAAATTACATGTATTATGAATACACTGAAATAAGTCCCCGTTAAAATAAACCCCCGAAGATTCAAGCAAACTTATTATCAAACTGTGACTGTGAGGTCAATTTTTTCGTTTTTCGACAAATCGCATGTTAAAATCATGATACGGTCTCTTCTCGTTTCTTATCTCAAACTTCTCAGAGGGACACTCGTTTGATAAGACATTAAACGTTGTGCTCAAGTAAGGATGTGCCCAAATTAGAGAGCAAAAAAAAAATAATAGACTAGAAGTATTTATTGCTCAAATCTTCAAGACCGCACTACAGTGGTCTAATGGTTAGAGCGTCGGCCTCGTAAGCGGTAGGTACTGGGTTCGATCCCAGGCCGGGTCATACCTAAGACTTGAAAAATGGAACTTGTTGCTCCCTCGCCTACGCTCAGCATTAAGAGGATAGAACAAGGACTGGTTCGCCCGGTGTCAGTATAATGTGACTGAGTGGAGTGTCATGTCTGCCTACGGCATGATATTTCAGTGGGACAGCACTATAAAATGGCAGCATTAGATCTGCTCTGTTACAAGTAGGTTCCCCTGCCCCTCCCCCTCCCCTCCCTTCCCTTCCCCGTCGTGATATAGCTGAAAAAATGTTGAAAGCGACGTTAAACCCTATTCACTCACTCACTCACTCAAATCTTCAACCGCTATCAATGTATGCCATATTCCTCCTATTTGGAGATCCCTGCAATAGAAATGATCTCCCTTTGATCGTCCACTAGGTGGCGTGCCTCCGAACATGTCCGTCCTCTTTTTGTCCTCCGCCACGAAGTGGTGGGAGGACTTGGAAATGCTAGCCGTCCGTCCTTCCGTCCGTCCGTCCTTCCGTCCGTCCGTCCGTCCCACATCTTGAGAACAATTCGACCAATCGACTTCAAACTTGAGAAGGTGCTTCACATCAGTTAGACGGCCATTGGTATTGATTTTCACTGAGGTACGTAATCCAAGATGGCCGCCATCGACCATATTGGATTCTGTCCGTCCCACATCTTGTGAACGCGATATCTCAAGAACAATTTGACCGATTGACTTCAAACTTGATGGTGCTTCACATCAGTTAGACGGCCATTGGTATTGATTTTCACTGAAGTACGTAATACAAGATGGCCACCATCTCCCATATTGGATTCTGTTCGTCCCACATCTTGTGAACGCAATATCTCAAGAACATTTCCACCAATCAACTTCAAGCTTGGGAATGTTCTTCACATCAGTCAGACGGCCATTGGTATTGATTTTCACTGAGGTGCGTAATCCAAGATGGCTGCCATTGACCATATTGGATTCCATCCGTCCCAGATCTTGTGAACACGATATCTCGAGAACAATTCAACTAATCGACTTCAAACTTGGGAAGGTTCTTCACATCAGTTAGACGGCCATTGGTATTTATTTTCACTGAGGTACGTAATCCAAGATGGCTGCCATTGACCATATTGGATTCTGTCCATCCCACATCTTGTGAACGCGATATCTCAAAAACAAATCAACCAATCGACTTCAAACTAGGGAAGGTTTTTCACATCAGTTAGACGGCCATTGGTATTGGTTTTCACTGAGGTACATAATCCAAGATGGCTGCCATTGACCATATTGGATTCTGTCCATCCCACATCTTGTGAACGCGATATCGCGAGAACAGTTCGACCAATCGACTTCAAACTTGAGAATGTGCTTCACATCAATTAGACGGCCATTGGTATTGATTTTCACTGAGGTACAAATCCAAGATGGCTGCCATTGACGATATTGGATTCCATCCGTCCTGCATCTTGTGAACGCGGTATCGTGAGAACAATTCATCCGATTGACTTCAAACTTGAGAAGGTGCTTCACATCAGTTAAACGATCATTGGTATTGATTTTCATTGAGGTAGTATGTAATCCAAGATGGCTGCCATTGACCATCTTGGATTTCACTCACCCATATTGTACCCATCGATCTGTGTTGTGAACGCGATATCTTGATCTATTCCACTCATCGATTTATAAACCTCACCATCCACAAATCCATATACAACTACAGACTTACATTCCAGTGTTACACTACCCATCCCTACCCGAAAAAGTTAGCGCTCGGAACGCATGCGGAATGCATTCCTACAGCTTTTGTGTGATTGCAATCCGCATGCATTCCGCATGCATTAAATTGGAACCTTCATGATTATGCACTCGAGTGATCGCTTGTTTCAAGCTGCTGTACATATTATGTGATCATTATGCCTTCCAAGTGTGGAAGGCATAATGATCAGAAGCGCTCCTCATCCTGAATGCATGCGGAAGCCATAATGATCGCATGGCATTAATAATTGAATGATCAGCATGAACGCATTCCGCATGCATTCCGCACGCATTCCGCACGCATGCATTCAAAAGCTCTTGTACACTAGCAATCACATAAATCAAATGACTGACCTTTTAAATGGGCAAATGTAAAGTACATTGTAAGCTACAGATGTACATGTAGAGGTTGTATGAATTGTGTTATTTATACAGTACAGTTCAAACCTTCTAAAGAGCAAAATTGGTCCAACATTTCAAGTAACTACATGTAACTTTATCAATGACCTGAAACTGACCATTAATGAATTCAGTAATACATTGTAAATGCAAGTGGAAATACATGTACTTAAATTATACATACATGCTAAAATTTAAATATATTCAGAATGTATCCAAAGTGTATAATGGCAATTTTTCAAACTGTAGAGTGACCTTCAAGCTAGTGAGTAATTCACAGAATGACAGACTTACCATCAAATCTTAATATCTTAGTAGATTTATGTGGAAATACACTGCGATCCATTGTCTCTGGAGTGGAGTGACCCTGTCCGGACCAAGAACTGTGCAAATTGTGTATTCCTCACATCAAAGAAATCACTACAAATAACTTCTCTTTCCATGTTTCTGCCAGCTAAAAACCTCACACCAGTATATCATGTTGTGTTCTTCAATTCTGGTTGAGCAGTTTAGGCTATATCCAATGTGAAATATCCAAAACTGCAGCTAAAGAAAATACTGCTACTGCATGGTGGTGGTGGTTAAAATTTGAAATCTGGTCATATGATAGTATCCCCCCTTTAAATTTGGCGGGGTTTCCATGGAGATCGGTGATTAATGGTCTATAAAATCAAAACCATCTGTTGGTCTGGAGACGGACACCAAGCGATCATTTAAGCGATCATTTTGGATTGCTTGGACTCAGAAAGTTTTTCGTCCGATCACTTGGACTTTGAAAAGAAGATGTAAGGATCGCTTGACGATAAGAAAATGATCACTTAGATCACATAAATGATTGCATGGTTAACACATTTGGGCAAAAGTGATCAGTTGGATAGCATAATGATGGCAAAATGAGCGCTTGGAGCGCTTCATCCTGTCAAGAATGATTGATTGGATAGCATCATCATTGCAAAATGAGCGCATAGAGCGCTTAATGATCACATAGATGGCATGGATGGCATAGGGAATGCATGCGGAAGGCGATCCGCATGCGATCTGCATGCAATCCGCATGCAATCACTCCATTTATTTCGGGTAGGGAGCTGTCTCATCCAAATATTACCTGTACACTAATTTTGTCTAAATATCTCTATAAGGTGAACAATTTATGTTCAAACGATGAACACACCGGGGCATTTGATAAGAAAAATGATCCATTGTAGTCCTGAGAATTTTATTTTTTATTGCCCACCCGCAAACTCTTACTTGAGTTTTAAAATGTTTTTATTACCTCATGTAGCAAGAGAAAATGATAGATAATTCATTGATTAAGTTTGATAAATGCTAAGCAAATGATAAATAATTACTCTTACTGGTCAAATGATGAATATTAAATCTATTACAAAAAAAAAAACAAACAAGAAAAAACAAACAAACAAACAATCTAGCTTTCCTCAGTAGCCTAGCATTCATTTTCGTTTCCAATTTGTTTTTGGAAATGTCACATTATCAGGCACGATGTTGGAACAACAGGTATGTAAGTATTTAGTATTTTATGTTCACAGGATTTTTCGGTGAACGTACGCTGTTGTCTGGTTAAAGTTTCACCCCAGTCAGACTATTAAATACATTCTCTAGATCAGCTTCAAGTTTGTACTGTTTGTAAAATAAAATAAACGATATGGTAACATTGGAATTCTTTGGCAGTAAACAAAGAATGGAATTAGTTTCAGTAGACCGTAAAGGCCCATTTTCACCATGCGATTTGTAGTAACAACTCGGAGGGGGAATTCCCCGATTTGTAGCATGCAACTAATCGCATGAAATAGGACCCGCCCTATTTCATACGACTTGAGGCATGCGACTAAAATCGCACGAGTGTTCTCACGACGCAACTGAGTCGTATGCTACAAGTTGTTACTACAAATCGTACCGTGAGAATAGGCCTTAAGCACATTTTCCTTCGTCAGCTTTGCTGCCGCAATGCGTGTAGTTTGACATGCATCCGTCGATAACCTCCTTTTACTCGTTTGTCTAACATGTGAGCGTGGGTTCCCGATCTGTCGACCTAGTTTTACGGTTGATCTGAAGAATATCCATGACTTGAAATATACCTCGGCGACTGCCGATCTCCATTGTTCTCTCCAACAGTGTAAGCAGATATGGAGTGTTGAGGTCTAATCGAACGTCGACGCTGGCCGCATAACGATGCTAAATTTATTTTTAGCTCCAAAGCATGGCACGCTTTCAGCAAAAGTTTTGACATCGTTTTAACAACAACAACAACAACAAGTTTTTCTCGCTTCGGGCAGTGATTTTAACCTTTATTACTACATTTTCGCGCCAGGTGAATGATATGCATTATTTTAGGTAACCTGTTTTAGGTCTCCTAAAAATTTGTTTGGGCGACCACCAGGCGAACGCGTTCGACCGTTCACCATAACAGCACAGGCCTGAGTATACACCTAATATGGGAAACTGATGTAAAATACAATTTCAGAGAACGGAGCAACACTCGACACAGCGTGTAACATAGCCTGTAAACATGATCGGGATGTATACAAACTCAGGGGTAAGAAAAGCTTACATGTACAATTGGAGTATTAAATCTACAGCAAGTATGTGGCTGCTGACCATATCCAGTGATACAAGGAAGATTATTTTAGCATTTTATTGCAATAAAGTTTCACTGGAGACTCGTCTAGCACTTATACTGAACTACTGGGCATGGTAAGAGTGACAGTAGAATCAAGCATATTACAAATGACAAATTACCATCTCGGAATTGAAATTGAAATTAGGAAAGTGCTGCAGATCAGTAACAGATATGCCCCAGTGTACAGCAGTTAACTACTAAAATAAGAGACAGGTATGGTGAATTACATGTACATGAAGTATGAAGCCATCTCAAAATGGGCAACACGATGCACAAAATTGTCAGGGAGGTACATTACAACATTAATAACACTTAACGGAGTACTGTGACTGGTGTAATAAAGGAACAGATTGACCAAATAGCAGTGTCTGGATATTCTAGCCAATCCGCTGCGAGGTATGAGATGCGACAAGCTTGATCTCATCACGTGCCAAACTGCCCTGATGTCCAGCCGAAACCGACACTGCAGGCTTGGGATACCAACAGGCTTATTCAAAAACAAGCATGGGGAATAAAATGAAAGGGTTTTTGTAACCCCCCATTTTATGAAAGACCCTTATAATTACCTTGTGCATAATATTTAATATTATGCAATACTGTTGGGTAGATTCTAAACCTCTTATACCAAATTGCCAGAAAAAACGGACACCCCCCTCTAGGGCCTCCATCAACTCCGGCGACCTTGACCGCTTAAGTTCCCGCCTAAAACTCAACTCCTCAGTTTGATTCTATAATAATTATAGCATTTAAAAAACAATAACATTTATGTATCTCCCTCAGTCTTTGATTAACAGTGTGGGTGGGAGGCGGGATCACAAGGTAAGTATAAGGGTCTTTCATAAAATGGGGGGTTACAAAAACCCTTTCATTTTATATCAAGGCACCTTATACTTACCTTGTGCATAATATTTAATATTATGCAATACTGTTGGGTAACCCTAGAGTTTGTGGGAACCCTGGCGGGTAGGCTAACCAAAGACAAAAAGTAGATACCTGTATCAATTTTTGAGCGTAAAGGCCGTCATTGATATGTAACCCAGTCCTCTCCATTACCTGATAACTCGAGGGTGGTGAAAGTCCGAGCTTTCTTTTGGTACATCTGCTAGGGGAAAACCCTAATAAGTCGAGCAAATATACAAAGGGTAAACATAATTGTGATGATTCTGAGATACTCACTTAATGCTTTCTTGATTCCGTCCGAGGCCTGTTCCCAGAGGATGCATCGGCTTTGGACGGGTCCCTTTGGACATGAGTGCTTGAAACGCGCTTTCTAACGGAAGGTGCCGGAATAGTATGCGCGGCATTGCTCAGCCTTTTAGTGAGAGTAGCCATTTAATTGCCAGCTGTCCACGTAGAAGGGTCCAGAAGATAATACTTGATGAAAGTAGCTTCAGATCTCCACTGAGCAATATCCATGATGTCACTAGATCCCTTAATAATGCTTACGAAGTGACTACCGCTCTGGTCTCATCAACTTTGGCGAAAACAAATTCCTTAGTCTGGGCAGCTGCATAGATCATCTAAATGGTTTCAATGATCCATCAAGCGATGGTGTCTTTGGAAGCTGGTTGTGGTTATTGATCTGATGGGTAATCCACAAACGATTGTCTGAAGTTCGAAGATGTTTGGTAGCTTCAATATTGTACTTCGCAGCACGCACCAGACATAAGAATTTATCGTCAGGAGAAAACTTACCTAGGTCAGCTAAAACCAAAGGTTTTGCGCCAGAAGTCTCCGTTTTCTTCACAAAGTCAGCCCGCGGCTGAAGTAGCAGACATTCGCCCATAAAACACAATCGATCTTCTCAGTGGAGAGAGCATGGATCTCAGATCTCCTCCGAGCGGACGCCATAGCGACGAGAAATACAGTCTTAAGTGTCAAGATCTGAAGGCTGGCCTGACCCATGGGCTCAAAAGGTGGTCTCATAAGAGCATTAGGACCAATTCGAGATTCCATGCAGGAGGCAGTTTCTTCACCCGAGGTCGTAGGTGAAACATGCCTTGGTCAGGTCATCTAATGGTTTGCTCTGCTAAATCTTAGACCCGTCTCGAAAACCAGGGTGGATTGTCGCTATGGCAGACCGGTAACCAGATATTGTGACTGGTTGTAGTCCCTTTTCTTCGTATAAGAATACGAAGAAGTCTGCTACTTCTCCCGGAGTTGTTTGAGAGGGATTCTTATAGTTTCTCTTGCACCACTCCGAGAACAGACTGAGTTTAGAGTTATAAACCCGTCTGGTGGAGGGCCTTCTACATTGTGCCATAGATTGGCAGCTTGTTGAGAAAAGCCCTCCTGATGTCGAGATTCGATGACAGATTCCATGCAGATAGTTTGAACATTGCTGGATTGTCGTGAACTCGACTCCCCCGGCATTGTGTGAGGAGATCTGGACGGTCCGGCAGAATGCATGGGTAGTCTTTGACAAGATTGAGGAGACTTGTGAACCACGATCCTGTCGGCCAGAAAGGAGCGAATAGAATGACTCTGCAATTCTCGCTCTCGATCTTTTTGAGAACCATCGGAATTAGTATGGTCGGAGGATACGCGTAAGCGTACATTCCTGACCACGTAACCGCTAGTGCATCCACGCCATGCGCCGATGGATCCGGAAATGGGCTCACATATACTAGGAGCTTTTTGTTGTCCTTCGTGGCAAATAGATCTACATGAGGAGTCGACCACTGAAAGAAGACTTGTCTGAGTACCAAGTCGTTCAGTTGCCATTCGGTCGGACGAACTCTCTGTTGACGAGACAGAGCCTGCAAGCACGTTCCGTATCCCCGGACTATGCGCTGCTCGCAGGGTCACCTGATGCGTGATGCATCACTGGGGGGATCTGGTCCCTCCCTGCTTGTTTATGTATGCGACCACTGTTGAGCTGTACGACCTTACCAGAACAACATTCTCCCGCACGAGCAGGAGAAACCATTTCAACGCTAGGATGACTGCTCTCATCTCCAAGAGATTGATATGCCAGTCTTTTCCTGCACGGTCCACATTCCTTGTGCCAGGTTCTTGTCCAGATGTGCTCCCCAGCCGTCCATGGAGGCGTCTGTAAATAGGACTAGACTCGGCGGATGCAAGGGGGTCCCCGTGATGAGGTTGTCCCGGTTCCGCCACCAGCCGAGGGCTGATTATAGATTAGAGTCTATCGGGATTGGTTGGTTCAAATGACCTGAGCTCTGTTCCCAGAAGGACATTAGGTACATTTGAATGGGTCTGCGTCGAAGTGGACCGTAGTTGCCCACTTCTCCCAGACTGACCAGTCGGCCCAGAAGTCGAAAGAACTCTCTCGCCGGGAGAGCTCGGCAGGTGAAGAACACCGCGAGCATCTCCTCCAGCAGATCTAGGGCAGCCGGTGAAGGCCAAACCCGCCCGATCCGGAGATCGAACTGTGACGGATCCGAAGATCAACTGTGAGGTCCAGCCAATCAGCGAGTACTGTAGGTTCAACTTTTTCTCGCTTAGACCAATCAATAACGTACTGTTCTAATGCAGACAGGACTAGCTTCTGGTCGGCCTTCATATTTATTCTTCTTGGCTCTCTATATTTAGGTCCTTTCATCAGGAGTAATTTCAGATCCTTATCACTCACCACATCAAGGTCACCAGTCACAATATGTTTGCATGGTGTATAGATAAAGTTCGACAATTCACAATCACAACTATAGCCTCCTGACGTGTATAAGTTCCAGTCAAACTCCTTGACAGCCTTGATTGTGACTGTTTGATTGTGACAGCCTTGATTGTGACTCCTTGATTGTGACTGTTCATATGAGTACCATGAGGATCTTGAAGTACATGGGATCATACGGCCCCTAGCCCCGGGTTAAGCGGAATTAGACACAAGTTACGAGATCTTGCACGCTACGTTCGTATTTTGCTATCAGCATGCGATATGTATCGCCAAATTTGAGAAACTTTGAGTGGAGGCGCTTGGTGGAATAGTCCTGTTTTATAAGTTTCTGCAACAATGTTTTGTGACGTTGATTAAAATCATCACATTTAACACAGGATCTAGCAAATGCTACTAAGCCAGATATGTATACGCCATATGCAGGTCCCACTGGAATATTACTATCCAGAAAGGGATAGTTTACGATGTCGAAATTGTAATCATCTCTTTGTCATAAAGTCGACGAGAGAGAATGCCCGCTTCATTTTTGTAGAGATATAGATCTAAATATGATGTGCCTGTGGGGCTATCTGTAGTTTCCTTCAAATCCAGTGAAGGTGGATATATATCCTTCACTGCGTCATTTATATAGCGATTATCCACAGCGAGAAGATCGTCTATATAGCGTTTGGTGAATGAGAAGGAATGGGCTTAGTCATATTCATAAGAGAACAGATACAGGTCAGCCAACAGGTCCTCCCGATGTTCCTACAGGTCCTCCCGATGTTCCTACTTGTCAGGAAGACAATACAGGTCCTCCCGATGTTCCTACTTGTCAGGAAGAAGGCGGACTGCTGTCCATCCTTCGAAGCTGCTTCCATCCGCTTGACTTCGGACGGACGGACAGCCTCTGAAGAGCTCAGTGAACCCGGGTGGTGCCGTACGCAGGGAACGCTTACCCTTTCCCTGCGGCCCCACCGATAGCACTTTGAAAGTCTGATCCACGGATGGATCTAGCCCTAACGAGATCAGCTCAGACCGGCGAGCCGGTGGCTGTCCCGTTAACGATCGTTTTGCGGGTTCTTACTGCTTAGTGTTCGGAGGGACACCGCACACTTCGGCAGCATACGCTAGCGACCTAGTCCAAGAGGACATATGGCCGAGCGTCAGGAGCTGTGGGCCTCCCGGCATCTTCTGTTGAGCGGTAGCCCGTAGAAGAGCTGCATCGATGGTATCATCGACGGCACTCACTTGCTCCTGGTTCAAGTCAACGTGAGGGACGGAGTCCTCTCCGGACGTTGAACCGATCTCCATATCCATATCCTCTAGCAACCGGTCATCAAGAGAGCCGATGACGAAGCTGGATGAAAATCCTAGGTCACCCGTGGGGCATGACCAGGAGGATTGGATATGTCCTCCGTCCAACGGGTAACCGTCACGGCCCAGGCCACATGTTCCCGGTTGAACGGAGGCACGATTGTGAGCACGGGCTAGCAACCTGGCATCAGAGCAATCGTGGCCACCGTACGACGCCACAACACGGACCTGTGGATCAGTGTTGGCCGTAGATTGATCGACCTCAATCTCGGCTGGGCTGGTGGACTTAGCCATCCCATCGAGCACAGTCGTGTCCCTATCCGTACTGTCCCTATCCGTACCGTGTCCTGCTGGACCCCGAGTCGTACGAGCAAATGACGGTTCGGAATGGACAACAAGTCTCAGACGGGCGGCGCGAAGTCTTGGCTCACACCTAGACTTGCGCGGCCTGCGTTTCTTGATCGAAGAAATAGCAGGCGTGTCCTCTTTCATGTGGTTACACGCACCACCATCGGCTTGCATTTTACTTATTTTTTTTTTGCATGAATTACAATGTGCAGCAATGGAACCCAATATTTGTGACATGGCTGGTGGAGCCACTTTAGAGTAGGTGTCATATAATGAGGCAATTGCAAAAAATAGCGGGCAAGTAGTATTGTGCTATTTCGCGTCCTGAAAAGTTACGTTTGCCACT